>JAAGAY010138943.1:0-10722 GCA_011801015.1 Ardeotis arabs
TAACACACATCAAAAGGGATTGATTCTACTCTGTATTGAACAGATGGCAGCTAGCCATCTGTGTGAGTAAAAAATAATATAGCTGTGGGGTGTGTACTTGCTGATATTAGCTGGGCTAACAGTTCTCAAGCTACATTATGTGTCGATGCGCTTGCGAGTGTTGGTTTACGAGGATTCTGCAGTTCAGCAGCTCACTGAGATATAAGTACCTGAAATAAAATCCTCTCTGTCAATTGGCTGCTAAATTAAAAAGCAGCTGTTTTAGTTCAAATGTAACTTTGCTGACATTTTGGGCTCACCTGTATTTACTTTGAAAGTCAACACAGAAAAGCCACGCATGCACAGAAACATATACAAACAAAAATTTCAAAAGGAAGTCTTTCTGGCAGTTTTCATTAAAGTTTTTTGTTTTGGGATTTTTTTTTTAACAATTAACTTTTCTCCCACACTCCAAGCACCAGGTGACCTCCTTTCTGCTAATATGGGCTACAAGGACAAGGTAAGCGAGGATTCCATGAGACTTCAGATGCTCTCCCTTACACTAAAGTACTTGCTGCAATGGCTTTTTCATTAAGAGCCTGAGGAAAGTGATATAAACACCATTATATACAAATATACAAAAACATTAATAACTGAGATACAAAAAGGACAGAGGAGCACACAATTGTGTTAGACAAGTCTGCATTACACTATACAATCTTATCTTATATCTTGCCTTAATAATGTTCCAATATGAATTTGTGATCTGAACTTTAGAAAGAGCTTAGAGACTATGGAAATTATGCAAATACAAAGTCTCTTTTTAAAAACATACAATTGTGATACATACAATTATTAAGACCATGAAAATTTATTAAAACATGTCCATTGTCTGCAGGGATATGATAAGTTAATGGTTCAGTTATCAGGTAATTATACGCTAACGTTGGCACGCATTGTCATGTCATTGCCATGCACTATTTTACATCAGCCCGTGGCACCATTTTATTCTAGTATTTACATGGGGAAACTTCATAAGTGAGTGTGCGGCCCTGCGCAAGCTTCGAGCTGTGATGGAGAGCTTACTCTTCTTATGTTCTGTTGGTGCAAATAGGATTTAATTTCCATTAGCTATTGTCCTACCAATATCTGCCATAGTCAGGATAACAGTGCAAGCTTACAAAATTCAAATTAAAAAACATTATGACAACAGTGACAACTTCAGCTTTTGAGCTAAAGCATCCATTCAGCCAGGATGGTCAAACTTTACGTGAGTACGAATCCCTTTAGACAAGGTTAGTGTTAGGATGGAACAAAGGCCAGATTGGCATACTTGCAACATGTCTGTGTGTGTGTATTACCTTCTTGGAATCTTCTTCAACACAAAATTTGCTCTATTTTTTCAATCCAAATGCACAATTATATCCTTATACCAAATCACTTGGCTCATACTCTTTTACTTGGAATTTGCTTCAACTTGCATGCCATACCTATTATACACACACAACATACTAGAGATAAAAACAAAAAACTTTCACCCATGCTGTTGTGCAACACTGTGCAAGAATTGAATGCAAAGAATTGAAAAAAAAAGTCCACTCTAGCAGAACTGCATCCTAACTTACTGTTTTCATAGCACCTGAATTAACTGTGTGTGTGATATCACACAGAGGTTTACATTTCAGGGTAAACAATCTTGCAATATCCAAATGTGAATCCTTCACATGATGATCTACCTCTCTTGTCCGTACAGAACCAGTCCCTACCTGTCCCTATTGCTGTAATAGTTCTTAAATTTGGTCTTTCTGCAAACTGCTTAACAAGAAAGAAATTATTTCAGTCAGTCATCTTTGCATGTTCTTTCAGCTGCCTAGTGGCATGCCTGACAGACCTTCTGGCTTCATTCTTATGTGTATATGAAATGTTTTCCTCTTCTTTCTGTGGTAACCCTAGAGAGAATGGTTATTAAATTCTGACAATCTTTAGGCATGTCATCTATCTTTTCCATTAAACTGCTTGTACTTTTCTAAACCATTTGTCTTCAGATATGCTTGATATATGCATACAAGATTTCTAACATATCATATGGCAGTAAACAACCTTTGATTTTTAACTTTTGTTTCAACACAATAATTTTATATTTCCACAGCTTAACTTTTGTAAGCAGGGACCTGGAAGGGATATTTTAGTTTATTTTCCTTCTTTCTTTTATTTTGTTTTTAGATTCCATGACACTGTCATGTCACTCTCAAATCCTCTGCACAATGGCTACAAGGAAGGTACACAGTAATTTCAAAGTTAATAGGATTTTTTTTAATGAAGGGATATGAAATTTATAGCACAGTCATCAGGCTTAAAAATATAAACTTGCATGTGTGTTTGCATTCAGAAAAGTCACATATCTTTGCAAGTGTAGCTGAGATTAGAAAATGTAATTTTAAAAGCTGGGTAGTGATATCCTTGCTTTTCAAAAAGCTGTATGTTTAGCTAATGCTAATAAGGATTAGCATTTAACTCTTTTTTGAAGATGTGATATGTTTCATGACACTAACAAAGAATGACCAGTATAATTATTGTACTGTCTTTGAGCATTTCTTACTAGAGGCTTCAAACAGGTTGGGGCATCATTGTGTGAGAAACTGTGCAAATATAGCAAAAGATAAGCCACATTATGCTCTAAGAATTACTTTAGAAAACAGCACTTAGGATCAAAGGTGTATATCTTCCCTATAATAAGTTGTAAGGTATCTTCATATTTTCAGTTCAAGTGAGTTAGGCATCACTCATTTTCAGCTCACTGTTCTTTTGGACTTGCATGCCTGCACAGCTAACACAAAAACATTCTGTAACAAAAGAAAAATGCAGGTGGATTTGTGTTTTCAACAGCTGTATGGAACAAATTACTCACATAGGAGAACTGAAAGGGTCTCAGAAGAATGTGAAAAGTGTAAAACCCAGTGTCTAGAAGGAGATGCAAAAATAAGCTACACTGAAAAGCATATATTCAATGCCTATGTTATGTGTATGTTTTGCCAGCAATATGTACAATACTTTCTGATTCTACTAAAACATTAATATTTGTAGATGTTAACAGATCTTAAACTATTTATGCAATACACTGGAATTCTTAGCTTCGTTGTCAAACTCTTTTTACAAAATCATAGAATCATTATGGTTGGAAAAGACCTCTAAGATCATAAAGTCCAACCATCAACCTAACACCACCACACCTACTAAACCATGTCCCAAAGTGCCACATCAACACGTTTTTTTTTAACACCTCCAAGGACAGTGACTCCACCACTTCCGTGGGCAACCTATTCCAGTGCTTGACCACTGTTTCAGTAAAGAATTTTTTCCTAATATGCACTCTAAACCTCCTCTAATGCAACATGAGGCCATTTTGTCTCATCCTACCACTAGTTACTTGGGAGAAGAGACCAACACCATCTCACTGCAACCTCTTTTCAGATAGTTGTAGAGAGCGATGAGGTCTCCCTTCAGCCTCCTCTTCTCTATTCCAGTTCCCTCAGCCCCTCCTCATAAGACTTGTTCTCCAGACCCTTCACCAGCTTCATTGCCCTTCTCTGGAAACTCTTCAGCAACTCAACGTCCTTCTTGTAGTGAGGGGCCTAAAAGTGCACACAGTATTCCAGGTGTGGTCTCAGCACTGCTAAGTACAGGGATACAATCACTTCCCTGCTTCTGCTGGCTACACTGTTCCTGATGCAAGCCAGAATGCTGCTGGCCTTCTTGCCACCTGGGCACACTGCTGGCTCTTATTCAGCTGGCTGTCAACCAGCACCCCCAGGTCCCTTTCCACCAGGCAGCTTTCCAGCCACTCTTCCCCAAGCCTGTAGCGTTGCATGGGGTTGTTGTGACCCAAGTGCAGGACCCAGCACTTGGCCTTGTTAAACCTCACACAATTGACCTCAGCCCATTGATCCAACCTGTCCAGATCCCTCTGTAGAGCCTTCTTACCCTCAAGCAAATTGACACCCCCGTCCGATTTGGTGTCATCTGCAAACTTACTAAGGGAGCACTCAATCCACTCATCCAGATCATTGATAAAGATATTAAACAAGACTGGCCTCAAAACTGAGCCCTAGGGAATACCACTTGTGACCGGCTGCTGACTGGATTTAACTCCATTCACCACAACTCTCTGGGCTCAGCCATCCAGCCAGTTTTTTACCTAGTGAAGACTACACCTGTCTAAGCCATGAGCTGCCAGCTTATCAGGGAGAATGCTGTGGAAGACAGTGTCAAAGGCTTTACTAAAGTCCAGGTAGATCACATTCACAGCCTTTCTGTCATTCACTAGGCAGGTCACCTGGTTGTAGAAGGAGATGAGGTCAGTCAAGCAGGACCTGCCCTTCACGAACTGGGCCCAATCCCCTCGTTGTCCTGCACATGCCTGGTGAGCATACTCAAGATGAACCGCTCCATAATCTTCCCTGGCACCGAGATCAGGCTGACAGGCCTGTAGTTCCCTGGATCCTTTTTTTTATCTCTTATAACAATGGCCAGATTGAGTTCTACCTGGGCTTTTGCCTTTCTAATAATCTCTCTGCATGACATAACAAGATCCCTGTCCTATTCTTGAGTAGCCTGCCCCTTCTTCCAAGAGCGGTAGACTTTCCTTTTTCTCCTGAGTCCCAGCAAAAGCTTCTTGTTCAGCCAGGCCAGCCATCTCCCCTGCTGGGTCATCTTAGGGCACCTGGGGACAGCCTGCTCCTGCGCCTTTAAGACTTCCTTCTTGAAAAATGTCCAGCCTTCCTGGACCCCTTTGCCTGTCAGGACTGCCTCCCAAGGGACTTTCTCAATCAGTGTCCTAAGCGGGCCAAATTCTGCCTTCTGGAAGCACATGGTAGTGGTTTTGCTGACCCCTCTCCTTACTTCAAGAATCGAGAACTCTATCATTTTGTGGTTGCTAAGCCCAAGACGGCCTCCAACCACCACATCTCCCACCAGTCCTTCTCCATTTGTAAACAGCAGGCCAAGCAAGGCACCTCCCCTGGCAAGCTTACTCACCAGCTGTGTCAGGAAGTTATCTTACACACACTCCAGGAACCTCCTAGACTGTTTCCTCTCTGCTGTGTTGTATTTCCAGCAGACATTCGTAAGGTGAAGTCCCGCACAAGAACAAGGGCTAGCGATTGTGAACCTTCTGCCAGCTACCTGTAGAATGCTTCATCTACTTCTCCATCCTGACTGGATGGTCTATAACAGACTCCCAGCAGGATGGCCTCCAGGATGACCTCTCAGCAGGATGACGACTTCGTTGGCCTTACCTCTCATCCTTACCAATAAGTACTCGACCTTGTCATTACAATCATTGAGGTCTATGCAATCTATACCTTTTCTGAAAAATGAATATATCAGAGTTCTCCAATTGTGAGAATACGATAGCGCTCTTTTCAGGCCTGTTTTCTGTTACTGATCATGGCCAGTTACATTCGCTAAGGGGAAGAGTATGAGAAGTAAAGCTACGATAGTTCTTCCTCCTTGTACTGGTTGTCAGCTTGCTGATGCAGGGACATGGACCATTGTACGGAACCACCAATTATGCACGTGTCCTGGTGAATCCCTCTTCCAGGAATGTATCTAATTGTTTCATGTTCATACGGCAGACATTAATATTTTTGTCATTTAAAATAAGTAGTACTGTTAAGTTCCACTGTTCTTCCTACCTTTTTTCAGCTTTAAACCTTCTGCCTGACAGGTTTCTTTGGGTGGTACTAGTTCTTACACTGCGTTAAATGTGAATCATTGCTTCATACCCACAATCTCCACGTAATTCAGCATTTCAGAGACTTCTGTCACATTTCACAATCAGTCATTACCCTTTTCTGGCAACAAATTCTCATTCTTCTCAGTCTACTCTAGATATATTCATACAGAAGTTGTTGTCATCTCTGATTATCTCCTTTATACTTTTTATAGTATCCTGTCATGTAGCTCTATATTTTCACATTTCAGACATCTGGAAATTCTTATCTTTACAGCTTTACAAACCCATGCGATTTCTTGTATTTGCCTTACCTGCAGAACATTATTCTGAAACATAAAGCAGTGGGAAAAAAATGTTGGAGAAAAAAGTGAGTTTATCTTGTGAAAGTGGCTTGGAAAACAACAGTGGCCTATCAGGTCTAACATTTTTACCCAGTTTAATGTCTATAAAAATAATGAGGTCTAAATTTTTAAAAACAAAGATTTTAATCAAGAGACTTCCAAAAAGTAGAGAAAGGCTAGTCAGACTAGACTTCTTGGATGTTCAAATTCATACATTGCAACTGCTTTCTCTGCCAAATTGATCTCAGTATCTCCAATTTGTTCACAAACACAGATATACAGCTGGTACCTTCATAGCTATACACAGTCAATACTACTGTGTATAAAACAGTAGCACATGTGTTTGCCATTAATGAGACTGTATACACATAATTTTTTATAAAGCAGACCAACTAATATTTTTAAATCTGAAAAAATCTCATTTTAAATCATTTCATCTGTAAATATGTTATGAAACTTGGTCTGAGATGATTTGCTTAAAAGATGGCTGATTTGTAATTATGTTATTGCATATAGTTTGCATTTCTGAAATTACAAGGGTATACTTCAAATTGTTCATTCAGAAAGCATAATTCTTCTGTCTAATCATATGGTTGCCACCTATACAGCACCTGGTGCTCTCATCACCTCCTCCCAGACGTTAACATAGATGTTCTCACTATACCTTTGGCATTTAAAATCATAATTCTCCACATTTGGTGAACAGAAATATTTAGGCATCTAAATATTGTGTCTCTTAAACCATTAAGTATGTCATAGAATATGCAAAAGTTAGGCACCTAAGAACACTAGTGGGTTCAGGCTAAGTGATTTCCCCAGGTTCAAACTGTGAGTAGAAAAACAACCATCAGAATCTGCCAAGTAGGTGGAGCCACATGGCTCTTCTACCTTTCTGGACATCGTCTTCTACTTGAAAGAAAATATAACCTATGTTTTCAATACTTTCTTAAAAAACTTCATTCTTCATCTCATTTGTAGAGATGCAGTTGTCCTCCTTTTACAAAATTTAAACTCGAGCCTATATTTGGGGGAGCCTTGCTTGTTCTTGCTGCATTGTGCATCAGCTGGCTGAATAGGGGAAAAAAAACCTTTGCTTGTCAAGGGAAACAAAGATTCAGCAAGCATTTATACACGAGCTTAAATATAGCCAAAGACAAGCAAATTATTGAGTGAGGTCAACTGTAAGTGCTGCTTATTTGTCACTGACTTAATGGGATTTCAGCAGGCAATTTAAGATGCACTTGTACTTATTTGAAGTCAGTGGGATGTAAATCAGCGGGATTTATATATAACTCATGTGTTTGCGGCAGAAGGGCAGGCTGCTAAGTGAAATGTCCATTGCGTGTTTTAACTCCCTGAACATGCTGAGTCTTAAATTTAAACACAGAAAATTTTAAAGCACAAAAATGATAATGCACATCCTTCTTTTTCCTTTTTTTTTTTTCTTTTTTATTTTAAACTCCTTGGACTGTTGCATCAGACTTAATCTGATGAGGAATAATTATTTCATTGTTTTCTTACATATGTTACAGTAGATTAATGTATACAGCTCATTCAAAAGACACCCTAAGATCAAGAGCTTTCCATTATGTAGTATTTCCTCAGCCAAACAGCCAGAACAAAGACATGTAACTTTACTTTACTTCATTTGGTAACTTCACTTTGAAACACAGGTTCAATCCTAAGCAGATTTTGAAACACCATATAACTCAATGAAAGATGCCTAAGAGCTTTATGTAAATGTAATTAGTTTGCAAGGATTACATTTTATTGATTATTAATAAAAAAAGGGACCAAGCGAATTTCTAATTATTTCAGAGAAGAATACAAATATACTTCTTTCCAGAGCCTCGAAAATCATACCCAGAGAGGTATTTTTAGTTTTATGTACCACTTTCAACAATAAACAGAATTAAATTACATGAATTATCCAAATTGTATAATCTAATGCTTCTCCCAAAGTGGACTGCACTTATAGGATTACATTGTTTTGGGAAGCAAGAAAAATAAAAGTCATTTTGGAACACATAAAATTCCAGCTATTGATGAACTTTAGCTCTGCATTTCTTGCACAAAAAGCACTCATTATCCTACACCATGTGTTATGCAAGAGCGTGAATGTAGGAAAGTGTATAATGCTGCAACTGTAGAATAACAACAAAAAGACATCAACATCATTAACCAAAATAATTGCTTAAGATATTTCTTCACAAAACAAAGATGTGTTGTTTACCACTGTAAAACAAAAGTGCTCTCCTGTAAAGACATAATGTGGAAAAGCATTGAAGACTACTAATGAGGTGACTGTGCACTAAAAGCAGTGGTAACCTAGAGCAAAAACACCTTTCTCCACTTAAGTTCTTATAGAAAGATAACTATTGTGCATTAGATTTACTTCACTCTAAAATCAAACAAAAAAAAAAAGAAGAAATAAATCTCCTCCATTGACTGTTGATAAAAACAATGTTAAACTCAACCCTAGTAAACTTTTCCCAGCCTTTTAAATCTTTAAACCATGAAGTAGGAGCTGTGTGCTGTTTGATGGGATGTAAGGGAGGTGCATCCATGCCCTGATGCACTTTGCTAGCTAGTCAGGGAGCGGGGGCAGAGCCACTTTGTCTCCTCATTGACCTGGGGCAGAGTATTTCTTCTCTAAGAAGCATGGAAGTTAGGGTGTCTCTTGTTTGTGATGGTCATGTATTTCCTCTTGTGCTTTTCCTGCCAACAAGGAAGAAGAAAATATTGAAGATTTAGGACTTGCACAGAATCTGTTGTCTGCAGTAGCTGTTCCACCACCTCCAGCACCTTAATTATACCTTTCAGAGACTGAATTCTTTCTGAAAAATCATTACTATGTAATATTTCTGCTTTACAGGAAAACTTGTTTGTTGGACAAAAGGGCTTTCTCTTCTCTGTTCATTTATGATAGGGCAATTAGACTTCACCAGAAGCTTCTCTAATAATTACACAGAGCAAAGAGAAAACCTTAATTAAATTTTAATGATGAGTGCAATTCTACTGATTAGGATAATAGTGGTCATTATACACTATCGCAAGACTTCTTGTTTTTATTGTATGTTGCTAGTACCATGAAGCTTATCTCAAAGTTTGTATTTATCTTAATTTGGTAATCTCTGCTGTTATTAACTGCAAACTCCATTTACAGTCTCTACACCTCATCACTACTATAATATTTTTACATGTTCCTCAAATGGGCACATGTATATGAATAACAACAACCTTTCTGTAATTTACTTAAATATTTTTGTTATGTAGATTCTAGGAGCTTGGTGACCTAAAGTAGATTGGACTTTAGATCTCAGTAGATTAAGTACTCAAAATGTTGACATGGAGTTTGCCTAAAAGCTTTGTTTGTTCTCTGTTGGTAGACTGGCCAGATATCTTACCAGGTGGGCTGCAGGACTTGTATTGATCTCTTTTTCTGTGACCATTGTTGCAATACCTTTGAGGCTGGCAGAAATAACTGGAGCATAAGGCCCCGTGTTGAGAGACATTTAGATGCTTAAAGACATGGCTCAGCCCCCAGAGTTGTACTGCAACAGCACATCTGGCATTTCTGATTCCAAATCACCAGGCACCTGAGCTATATTGGTTATCCACAAGGTGGGTAAGTTGAGAGATGCTGAAAGTCCAGACACAGCCAACAGGGAAAGCTAAACACAAGTCAGCTTGCAAAGGTCTATAATGCTGACCTCTGCATTTGTTCTCTTCATACTCTTCAGATGTACAGAGTCAGACTTTCTGAAATACTGACATTGGCCTCATAAATATGATGAGTCACACTGCGTGAGATACCAGGCTGCCTTCCTCTGATAAAGAAGTGTTCTTATGTAACAGCATATAAAGTCAGCATGAGAAAAAGTAAAGCAGAGATTCATTCAAAAAGTCCCAGTGATAATGCACCCTGGGCAGAAAAGAAGTCTGTAGCCTGGTGGTAACATCTCTGTTGCAGTACAACATCTGGGAAAAACAAGCTAATTAAATCCAGGACTTCAACCTCTTGCACGAGAGTGTAAACCTCTGACATTAGCTGTAGGCACTCACCCACAGACTAACAAAGTGTGGAAAAGGAATACAGCGTCCCCTTTTGTTGCAAGGCTTTGTCCACTACCTTGAGGTGCTGGGAGCCCAAGCACTTTATACAGTGACTCAGATCGTCCTCAAATGTCCACATTACCTACTCAAACACCAAAAATGCATGGAGTTAGAATCTGAGCATTTAAATGTTAAAGAGCAACACACATTGCTTATTTTCACATCTCAATGGAAAAAAAATGGAGTCCAGGAGGACATGGTAATGTTACTTGTGGCTATGGGTGAAAGAAATACAGAGGCATCATGTTGTGGTTTTGTTTAGTGAGGGGGGGGCCTAAGGTGGAAGCTTCTGTAGGAAACTGCTAGAAGTCGCTCCCCTTTGTTCAGTGGACTCGGCCGGGCCTAGGGCGGACCCGCTGCTGGCCAAGGCCAAGCCAATTGGTAGCAGAATGTCCCGTGATAATGCCTCTGCGATAACGTATTTAAGAAGGGGAAAAAACAGAAAAAAAAGAGAGAAGACAAGATGTGAAGAAACTGAGCGGGGGCAGAGGCCCAGAGGGGGAGGCGCAGGCCTCGTGGGCCTTGCAGGCCTCACCCTCTGGCCTCTCGCCA
>JAAGAY010138944.1:0-14935 GCA_011801015.1 Ardeotis arabs
TGCAAATGCAGGTAGGCTACCGGAAAAAAAAAAAAAAACAAAAACAAATCCTAATTTACTAAACCCATTATAACAGCTTAGTTAAAATAAAAATCATAAACAATTAAACAAATAAATCATAAAATAATACATGAAATAATGTATGTGACAAAATAATTATATGATCTTGAGAAATACATGTCTTCTAGAATGGTGAACTGAAAATAATCATTTATGAAAGGATTGTAGTCATAACAGAATTGAAACAGGTAAAAGACTATGTAGAACTCAGACTCAGATATGAGTCCCTGAAACTCAAAGGCTTAGTATTCAAAGCATTAATTTCATTAATCACAGAATTCTTTAAAGGGCATTAGGAAAGGTTCAACAATATGGAACAATGGAAGACTAAACTACTGCCTGTGTCAAATTAAATGTCTAGTGTCTCTGTTCACTGAATATTTAAAGTGCAGTATAACTGACTTTTTATTTTCATATCCTTATTTAACCAGATACATAAATGTCTCAGCAGCTCTGTTAGGGAAATTTTCTGTAGCTTACAGTAATATTGCAATGTGATCCTCATAAAATTCTACAGGATACATTTACGAATCTGAATGAACAAGTGCTATGAATAGCAACACAGACGCAATACAGTCAGTTTAGCATATCTCTACTTCTTATATAGACTAAAACTGTTGTACACTAACAAGTTTGTTCATACTGTTATGAAAAATTAAGAGATGCTGTAACTAGCAAAGCATTAAGTTCTTAGCTCTCAAGGTTTTGTTGTATTTCAATGCACTGCCAAAAAAAAAACCCCCAAAAAATTATTCTTTAACATTTATAAATGATTATGCCAATTTTGTCTCTCATTCTCTTGTAAGAAATTTGGTGTACTACAGAAAATACAGAAATATCAACTTCAACATCCTAAAACCTAATGAGGCTGCAATTTTATGTCTTTATCTTGTACTGAAACAAAATGTACAGTTACATTCCTGGAACACCCTAGGGGAATATGGGGAATATAGGGACTTCACGGCACTGGGGTGATTGGCTGAAGGATCAGGAGTGCAGGTTGTGTTTTCCTCAATCGCGTCTGTGGCAGGGAAGTATACTGAGAGGAACAGGAAAACTCACCTGATTAATGCATGGCTCAGGGGCTGGTGCCATCGTTGCAATTTTGGGTTTTTTGATCATGGGGAGGTTTATACAGCACTGGGCCTGCTGGCAGCAGCTGGAGTTCAGCTGTCTCCGAGGGGAAGAAGGATTCTTGCTCATGAGCTGGCAAGGCTAATTGAGAGGGCTTTAAACTAAGCTTGAAGGGGAAGGGGATACAATGGACAAGGGCAATGAAGCTCATGGGGGGTCTGGAGAACAACTCTTACGAGGAGCGGCTGAAGGAACTGGGATTGTTTAGTCCAGAGGAGAGAAGACTGATGGGAGACCTCATTGGTCTCTACAACTACCTGAAAGGAAGTTGTAGGGAGGTGGGTGTTCTACTACTACTTTCTAAAACAAGGCTTCGAGATGTTCGTCAAGGATTTATGTAGCACTTAAGTTGCTCTCTGAATTACAGTGGGATATTAAGATACTAACTGTTAAACTTCTAATGAGACACCTCCTTTGGCTTTGACTTAGCTGCTCAGGAGCCTTCTGGGTTTTATAGGAAAATATGTAATAACTTTAAATGACTGTAAACTCAGATATGAAAAGTACCCAAATGAGATCACTTGCTGGGGCTTTCATGCTTCTAATTTAAGTTCCAGTCCTGGTCATATTGAAGTTTCTTTAAAGAAAGGAAAAATATGAAAATAAAATTTTTGCACAGAGAGGGATGGATAGAGGCTGTCTCTTCTTCAGAATCTCTAAATGTTCATCCAAGTGAAAAACTTCTATTTAATTCTTACACTTACATATGTAAAAGCAATCCAAAGAATGCAAATGTGTTTTTCAGTTTCTCAAAAATAAATAGCTTAAATATAATTATGAATGTTCAGGAAGAACTGACATTTACTTGTCAGTTATTTTCAGTGCCATCACAGAAAAAAAAAAAATTAAAAATTAAAAAGGAGGTTGAGTATAGTAATAACCATAAAATCCTCCTTGAGCTAACAAGCAAGAACTTTTCATTTCAATAACAGAAAATTTCACATATAAAGGAACAGTGACATAGGCGATCATTTTCAGTATGACCCTTGGAATGTTCATTCCATTTACATCCAGTGAATAGCTTCACATTCTTCTTAGTTAGCATCTTCCCTTTGCACTTGAATTTTGGACAAAAAAAACCAACCAAACATCCTTGGCTATGTTATGGAACTAAAAGCATATGGAAATGTGCTTAAATGCATTTGAGCAATTTCACCCATCACATGAATACTAAATTGAGAATTATATGCCTAATTATAAAATGTGGGGAGATAGGTCTTACAATTTTTTTTTTTACAATAATTATTAATGGTTTAAAAGAAGAAATGGCTTCTTCAGCATAATGTTACAATGGAGGAACTGAGACCAGTATAAGTGGTTCCTTTAATTTTACATTTAATTTGCAGTCTAATGTTATACTGGATTTTTTTTTTTTTGGATTGGAGATTCAAATCCTCTGTAATAATACTACAGATTGAAGTATGCATACAATCTGTGCTCAACTACAGTATCTATAGTTGGTCAGATACACCACTTATAGTTGAACACAGCTTTGCAAGTTGAACAACTTTTTTTAACACTTGTGTACACCACGAATATTCATCCCAGGTGAATAACAGGTTAGAATAGGATCATACTGATGTCGCAAGAACCTTTCTTTTAAAGTATTATTTAAGGGCAACTATTTAAGTGCTGTTGCTTGACCAAGTTGTTATGTATTAGAATGGGAGAATGGTTTAAACCTAAAAAAAAAGTGGCTTGACATTTAGATAGTTTGACATTTTCCATCAATATTAATACTGCTATAAAACAGTCATGCTTGATGCCATTTAATGATGAAGTAATGCTTATTAATTACCAATGTTGTTTAACCTGTCTGAGATACTAAAGGTTATGTATTCTTTTATTCTTTGCTGTAATTAATTCTAAATCTGCAGAGAAGCAAAACCTTTCAGAAATGAAATGAAATTTAAATAAGATTTTAATCCTCATAGACTTCTGGACCCCTGGGAATACTATTCAAAGAATTTAAAAAAAAAATTTCTATGTTAAACATTCTGCATCTGTTGCTCTGAAATCTATGAAACTGTGTTTCTAAATCATGTTAAGACTAAAATGTTCAGTTCAATGGTATAAAAAAAAAGGCAACACATATGATTAATTAATGAATCTTGGAAAGAATCCATTCTGGGCAAGGAAATGAGTCGTTTTGCAGCAAGAATCATTGTAAATTACTGCATGGCTTCTATAGAGATTGAAAGAACTTTTTGGTTGTTCGAGTAATATAATTTGATAGTCAACATCTAAAATGTTAAAATTTATTGTGTTTGTGCAATACAAACAAAGCTTAAAAACTGAAAACAAGGAATTCCAAATAAAGCACAATATACACTTTTTTTTTTCCTACAGACTACATATATATATATATGATTAACAAAATGTATCTATAGCAACTTGGAATGCAATGTGATTAAATTAAAAATGTTTTTAATATACTGCAGTGTGAGTCTTGACTTCAGTATGTTGTATACCATATGCATATTATATGAACCAATGATTAACTTTCCGTTTCCTCCAATATCTGTCTCTTATTATTGGAAATGTAAAATATAAAGAGAAAGATTTAGGATAACCAGGACTAAAAGCAAACACACTATTTTAATGCCATTGTTTTAACTTAAAACTTTGTCAATGAAGAACATCTAAACTAGTAATTTCTAACACAGTGTCTGAAAAATTAAGTATATTTAGCTACATTGACATCACAAAGTTCTTCTAAACTGGTTTAACACAGCAGTAAGTGACACAGTTTTTTCAGTTAAAATGTTTTTAATTACCATAACCTATTATGCCAACTTTATATATAAAATCAGTAATGTCACAGAAACCATGAAATAGTTTGAAATAATGAGAACAACAACAACAACAAAAAAGCATTTACTCATTTACTCTAGATATTATATCTTTCTTCCAACAATCAGCTGACATTGGGGGGGGGGGATAATTTCCATCTGCCTTTGAGTAAAGGAAAAAAGAAAAAAAAAAAAAAATATGAGGAGAAATAGCTAATTCTGGCAATTTGGAAAACATTACTTGTCCTCTATGCTTTTCTGTAATAAATCAAAATATATTGATTTGGACTCTGATTGAGAGAGAGAGTTCTTTGATGTTAAAGACAATCATCCTATTAATATTAACAGACTTGAACTGGGCCCATCCTGTTTGCAAAACAGCATTAAAAGTGGTTTATTCTTTGTTTTGCCCGTTAATAAGCACTTTAGCAAATGTAAATTTCAATTGTGCACTGAAATGTACCCTAGATGAAAATATGTCAACAGGATAATTTCACCATAATAATGATGACATTCTGCAATGCTGTACCCTTGAGATTATACTGTTATTTCAGACTTAATTACTAAATTAACACACATTTCCCAAGCTTATGTTTATAAATTGAGCCTAGAAAAACATCCATTGTTTATTGCTGGCTTTATTCTTCACTGTTGGCACTGCTTTTACAAAGTATATATTCTGACTCTCCTTAGTATTAAGAAAAACCTGTTGCTTGATACTTGTGCAAAGTGTTTGACACTGCCCTGCACAACATACTTGTCTCTAAACTGGAGAGACATGGATTTGATGGATGGAACACTTGGTGGATAAGGAACTGGCTGGACGATTGCACTTAAAGAGTTGTGGTCAATGACTCAATGTCCAAGCGGAGATCAATGGTGAGTAGCATTCCTCAAGGGTCAATACTGGGCTCAGTGCTGTTTAATATCTTTGTTGGTGACATGGATAGTGGGATAGAATGTACCCTCAGCAAGTTTGCCGATAACACCAAGCAGAGTGGTGCGGTCAATATGCTGGAGGGAAGGGATGCCATCCAGAAGGACCTTGACAGGCTGGAGAGGTGGGCCTGTGCAAACCTCATGAACTTCAACCAGGTCCTGCACACGGGCTGGGGCAATCCCAAGCAAAATACAGGCTGGGCAGAGAACGGACTGAGAGCAGCTCTGAGGAGAAGGACTTGGGGTGGACGAGAAGCTCAACATGAGCTGACAATGCACACTTGCAGCCCAGAAAGCCAACCGCATCCTGGGCTGCATCAGAGGAGTGTGGCCAGCAGGTCTAGGGAGGTGATTGTCCCTCTCCACTTTGCTCTTGTGAGACCCCACCTGGAGTACTGCATCTAGCTCTGGAGCCCCCAACATAAGGAGGATGTAAACCTGTAGGAGTGAGTCCAGAGGAGGGCTATGAAGATGATCAGAGGGCTGGAGCACCTCTCCTATGAGGACAGGCTAAGAGTTGGGGCTGTTTAGCCTGGAGAAGAGAATGCTCTGGAGAGACCTTATAGCAGCCTTCTGATACCTAAAGGGGACCTACAAGAAAACTGGAGCGGGACTTTTGACAAGGGCACGTAGGGATAGGACAAGGAACAAGGGCTTTAAACTGGAAGAGGGTAGATTTAAACTAGACATAAGGAAGAAATTTTTTTCTGTGAGGGTGGTAAGGCACTGGACCAGGTTGCCCAGAGATGTTGTGGATGCCCCATCCCTGGAAGTGTTCAAGGCCAGGTGGATGGGGCTTTGAGAAACCTGGTCTAGTGGAAGATGTCCTACCCATGGCAGGGGGCTTGGAATGAGAACAGAAGCTGTCTTGATTAAAAGGAGTAAAATAATAAAAAATCCTTTTTAATTGTCTATATGCCCATAACACTTCAGGGAACATAATAAAAACATTAGTATAGGTCATATCTGAACACTGAGCTTCTACTTATTTATATATAGCACATGAGTTTTTCCACATTATTGCTAACTTCTGGAGTCTGTATAATGTTCTGTTGGACACGTTCAGAAGTTACACATTTATATGTTTGGGTTTTATCACTTTGTAAAGTCAGCGTGAAAAACTAGGTCTCTGAGTAGGTTTTCCCAGGGGTCTACACTATTTTCAGGTAGCTCCCATAAGTAGTCCTGTTTAAAAACTTGCTACTGGAGAAGAAAATCTTTTCAGTGTGTTGTAGTTTAGCCCTGATCGGGGCCAGACTACGCAGTCTCTCTCTCACTGCCTCCCACCCCCCCACCCTCCGAGAGAATAGGGGGGAGACGATATAAGGAAAATGGCTCAAGGTCTGAGATAAGGACAGTGAGAAATCCTTAAAGTTACTGTTACGGGCAAAACAGACTCGACTTGGGGAAAACTATTCATTTATTTCTAAAACTAGCAGGAGAATGAGACAGAGAACAAGATAACCTCCCCCTATCCCTCCCTCTTCCTGGGCTTAACATTATCTCTACTACCTTCCCCCCCGAGAGGCACAGGGGGAAGAGGGAATGGGGGTGGCGGTCAGTTCGTCACATGCTGTTTCACACTGCTGCTTCATCATCGGGGGAAGAACTCCTCGCCTTCCTCCCCTGCTCCAGTGTGGGGTCCCTCCCATGGGCCACAGTCCTTCATGAAACTGCTCTGGCATGGGTCATCTCTTCCACGGGGTGCAGTCCCTCAAGAACAGCTGCCCCACCGGGCCCTCCACAGGCCACAGCTTCCTCCAGGCATCCACCTGCCCTGGCGTGGGGTCCCTCACAGGCTGCAAGTGAATCTCTGCTCCTCTGTGGACCTCCATGGGCTGCAGGGGGACAACCTGCTCCACCATGGTCATCACCACAAGCTGCAGGGGAATCTTGGCCAGGAGCCGCATTACTCCTCCCCCTACTTCTTCACTGACCTTGGTGTCTGCAGCCATTCCTCTCACAAGAAAAATTCTTCATAACAGGCTGGCAGACGCCTCTCAGGATCTTTTCACATCTCCTCTCCTCTCCACTTCTTGCATCTGAACTGGGCCCAGTCGGACCCAGTCAGCTGCCCAGCGGGAGGCCCACAAGGCTTGCACGTCCCCCTCTCTGCTGCCACTCAGCTGTTTCACATCTCCTTGGTGTTTTTTTTTCTGTTTTCCCCTTCTTAAATACATTATCACAGAACATTCTGTTACCAATTGGCTTGGCCTTGGCCAGCAGCGGGTCCACCCTAGGCCCAGCAGAGTCCACTGAACAAATGGGAGCAACTTCTAGCAGTTTCCTACAGAAGCTGCCACTGTAGCCCCCCCTCACTAAACAAAACCACAACACACTGAAATTCTAAGGTAATAAAGCATTGGGTCATTTCACCAGCAGAATATTAACACTGAAAATTAGTTGGTGCTATGCACTGTGTTCTTAGATTATATTTACAAAATAGACCTAATTTCTCTTATCTTAGGTTTAGCCTCTGCTAACTCTGAGAGTTAGCTAGACTTACAGCTGCTTAATTTATTTTTTTCTAATACTATATGATACCATCTAATCTCTTAAGTAACTGTCTAATTCTACTAAACTTCGTGAGGTTAGACATTAAGAGGATAGCATCTGACATTAAAAGACTCATAAATGAACACAGAACCTGTGATTCAGCTCTTGGTGCTTGCACAGCATAGCAGAGCTTCAGGAAATCAAGATTTAGTGGAAAGAAATGACGTGCTTTTACTTCAGATCGAACATCCTACAGTTTGACCTTGAAAGAAAATTATAGGTACTTGACTGAGCTAAAGGCAAAAAAGTCTATATCTAATGAGATCTCTTCGAATGTATTTATTTGAGGATATCACTGAAGTAAACTTATTATAGCTTTATATTTGGAGAGGTTATGTAAAGGACTGCAACCTTCCATTTAACTTGCATCTGACTTCAAATACTTTTTTTTACATGAAGCACTGAGCCAAGAGGGCAAAATTTTTCCATCTAAACTTTGCATGCTATTACCAATGATACAAGCTAAGGGACAGTTTCAAACCTTTACTAGTAGTTTTATCCACTCACTGGATTTAAACTGACTGTAAAGTAGGTAGCAAATAAGGAATGGAAGATAACACTTTCTCAGATGGTCCAGAAAGAACTGCAATTGTTCACCCACATTCTATAGAAGTATTTGAAAAACAGCCTTGTCCTATTTTATAAGAATGACACTAGATGTTTTTGTTTCCTGGCCCTTTTTTAAAAACTATATTTTCAGCATTGACTGGTTAATGAGAGTGAAGAGCAGTCAGATTCTGCTCTTACCCTATGTGGCTTGTCTCTTTAAGATAGCAGTCTAACTGCATTAATAACATCCTCAAGTAGATCTTTTTTTCAAAAGTGCCTTTACATTACCTGTCTTATTGCCAAAACTAGCTAACAAAGATATTTTTGTTCATGAAATATGGATGAAAACAGACACTTTTTTCTGAATGTAAAAAGGTAAAACATGAATACTTGTTGAATGTCCTCTTAATTTGGCCAACCATTATTAGAATCTCTCTTTGGACGCATTTTGTTTTTATAACAGTTTCATTCAGGTTACACGGGCATATGAAGTTGACATGCAGAAGTAATTATTAAGTAATTGTTGATGAATATTATAGACACTTTGAAGGAATAGAACAAAGATATCCACACTAGGGACTGAACTCAATGCTAAGGTTGTGCTCAAACCCATACCAGATGAATATAAATCTTAGTATTTTAGTGAGATTTCTAGAAGGCTTTTCTGTTGATGGAAGATCTATTGAATTAGTTTCCCCAAGTCGAGTCTATTTTGCCTGTGGCTGTAACTTGAATGATCTCTCCCTGTCCTTATCTCAAACCTCAAGCCTTTTGTTATAGTATCTCGCCCTCATTCCCTCAGAGGGTGAGTGAGCGACTGTTTAGGGCTCAGTCCTGAATGGGGCTAAACTATGACAACTCCCTATATAGTAGAAAGGAAGGCACTTCAACATACTGATTCAGCTTTTAGAATATTAGGTAACTGTGACTGACCTAAGATTAAATCTGAAGTGGAAATTATTACACTTTGTATCTAGTGCTAAGGTTATTTTTTTCAATGTATCCCTGTTTTTTTTTTTTTTTTCAAATTTGAATACTCTATTTATTCTCCTTTTTTTTTTTTTTTTTTTTTTTTTTTTTTTTTTTTTTTTTTTTTTTTTTTTTTTTAGCTGGAAATAAGATCCTTATCTAATTTTTTGTTTTTACCTAGATTGGATGCTGCTGAATAATTTTATGCTTTGTACAAACTCCACTAATTTCTACCTAATCCTCCACATATTATTTATGAACATGTTGAGACTGCAGTCATGAAGACTATATTTATATGCAAAAATTAAGAGGACCTGGCTTGACCTCTAGCCCATGGCTGACTGACTGACCTCCACAGTGTTGAAAGTTAAGTTTTCCAATAATAAATTCAGCTTTCACAGAGCTAGTTGGAGCGATCTGTTCCAAAACCGTCAAGGAGTGAATTCATAAGTAATGTATGGTTGGCCAAGGGTGCAGTGTAAGCTCTTTCTGTGGTCCCCATATACATAGCAGGCTATGTGGAAATGTAAAAACTTGTAGCATCCATTTAGTAGCTTTTCTCTGTTTTGAAAATTTGAATTTTTTTTTTTTAATGTATCTTTTGTTCTGCATCTTTTAATCTATTAATAATCCTGAAAAAATATTCTGTTCTGTTCCACTGGAGGCTGCTACTGTGAACAGTTTGAAAGTTTTTGAGAATCCAGATATGAATGGAATATTTATCCATAGGCTCACTGACTTTAATAAATTTCTGAGGTACAACTTTCTCCCACAGGAACTATATTAACTCTTTTCAAAATAGCAGTAATAATAAGGTAAAAAGCCACCAAAGCTGTCAAAAATCCCACATTGAATAAGATGTTTAAAAATCATTACTTAATTACTATTTATTTTTTCTTATTCATAAATCAATATATAACATATTGATCATTTATAAAATCTTTTTTTTTTTTGCCTAAAACACTTATGCATCTAACTTTGTGAGAAAATTTCATTGATTCTATAAGGTTAGCATAAGTTGGCAGATCTAATTTTTCCTGTATTCAGGGAGCATTTCCTGAGATGACATGAGAATAAATATATGACTGAAATTGATAGATTTCACACTATTTTGCTTAAAGATTTGAGAAACTGAGCATTATACAGTAATATTTGGAAGTAAGAAGTTTTGTGTTTTTCAAAAAGGAGACAAAATAATCATAGGTAATAAAATATCATTCATCAGTCAGAATCTGGAAGAATAAATTTCAATAGGTTTAGATTAATTGTGCCTTTTCCATGATAATTTGAAAGTAGTAATGTTTTCAAGTAAGGTGGCTATAAACTCTAGTATATTATTTTAAAAATACATAACTGTTGTCTATTTCTTCTTTACATTCTCCTTTCATCCTAAAGATCCTTTATGGAAAAAAATCATAGTAAGACATTCTTTTTATAATATGATAATGCTCTCATCTGAAATCTTCATATGTGTTTCATTGTAATAAAATATGATGGCAGCATATACACAGAAACTCTGCATTATTAATTTTAGACTTTTGGTGACTTCACTTCACTGTGATAAAGTATCTATCAGCCTGAAAATCCTTGATATAAATTGCAAATGGAAGAGATGATAGATAAGAACAGATTCCAGGAAATTTTGACCAGATAACATAGCTTTTTTAAACACAAATCAACATTATTTTGAATTATTTGAATTCTGAAACACCACAAAATATAAAAGTAGATCAGGTTAAACTAAATAAAATTGAGTAATCTATTTCTATGGCCAATTAGTTTTTTATAAATTGTTATTTAAGGCATTGTATTGATACTTTTGGAAATGACATCAGGAAAGATTTTCAGGAAACAATTTTAGGTCAAAAAGGAAGAGTTAGCAAACTTTGGAAGAAGTAATCACATCTCATAGTACATAGTCAGGATATGGAGATTTCTACTAAACATCATCATTTGAATTTTTATGAAAAGATTATAAAAAATGAGCCATATGTTTAGCAAAAAAAAAAAAAAAAAATCTACATCTACCTTTTTAATAGTGTCTTTACCAGAGTAAATCTAATTCCTGGAGCTGTGAGTGTTGTCAACATCTACTTTTTTAAAAAAATTTTTTTTTAATTCTTCAGTTAACAAGTCACAGATCATCCTTTCCCACCCTAGGGGACAGAATTTACAATATTGTTTAAGATTCAAAAGAACAGTGAACATGACATCTGAAGAATCTGTTTTTATTTTACTAGTAAAAAAAGTTTTTGTGTAACAGAGGGTATATTAGAAAATTGGTATTCATCTCATATGACTCCCACCAATCTTTTCTCTGCTTCATTTGTATATTTTTACTAAAAGTTTATTTTTTGAAGCATTTTCTTGGAGTGGTCGAAGGCTTTATTTCACTGGTAATGAAGTCTCTCGCTACACTCCCAATGTCATCTGGAGAGGAAAATTTCTGAAAAGTGAGCAGAGCAGCTGTTGCCTAGTAGGAAGGAAAATCAATGACCTGACACTTGGCAGCTGTAAATTTGTATACAGTTTAATATTTGAAAGGCAATGTACAGGTTGCTTACCTTCTGGGTCCAGCACACTTAGGTTTTTGTAAATTATTGTGGCTTAATCAAAAAAAAGAGTTCTTAATTTTCATAATAATAAATTTTAAAAGATGTCCTTTTTTTTTTCTTTAGTCCAGTCACAAATTCTAGTTTTTAACACTCTGAAGTTTTAATGAATGTCAAATATATAAACACTGTGTAAATATATGTATACGTATATACATAGTTTTGACTTGATTGGGAAAACAAAATTCCTTTTCAAATAAATAGGACCTGAAAAGGATACATAAACTAATGTTTAATAATTTGAAGGAAAAGCAATCTTGAAGGAAACCTCAATCAAACCATGACATCTACCGTAGTTTTGACAAAGCTGGAGAAAGAATTAATTGCTAGAATAGGAAATGTTTAAAAACAAAACCACTGAGCAAATATTTTAATTTATGTGAAGCATCCTGCTTCTAGTTGTTGATAAATAATGTGCTCAAACTCAGATCAACTTTATTTTGTTACCAAGGTTGACAAACAGCAGAACAAAGCCTGAGCGTGAAGTAAAACTTAATTATTCAATACTATAATTCTCCCTGATGACAGTAGGTGGTAGATTTTAATAATGATGCAGAAAATATATTACTTACACTCTCATAGGAAAATTCAGGTGGTCTTACTCAAATTAAAACATACATTTGTTACTATTAAATGACAATAAAATTGGAGATGTTGAGTTTTAAAAATATAATATTAAAAGTGTAAGAAGTGGTGTCTTGTTATTGTCATAATTTTTCATTTAGACTGTAAAACTTTATTAAAATCAATGGACTTTCACAAGGGGGATGGAATCGACATAGGATCTGAAAAGGGCCACAAAGTAATATGTAATATTAAAACCAGGGAATTCTTTAATACGTAGTAAATCCTACTACATTGTACTTATTTTGACTCCTTCCTTCTCAAGAGCGGCTAGTATGATACCTACCAATGGCCTGTTTTAGCTCAGTAATGGAAAATACTTATGATTACTATTAACTTTGCATTTTTCTTAGGTGTATAAGTATATTAGGATTTTGAGACTGACTTTTGGAAATTGTTGTTGTTAAATTTGTTAAAAATCTTTATTGTTATGGTTTTTGTATGTCTGTGACTCATTTGTAAAATGAAACAGCAAACATCTGTCAGTTACAACAATTTATATCTCCTAACTATCCACTCATCAGTTTTCTTATATTACCAAAATTTATAATAAATAGCCTCAGCCTAGTGAGCATTGCACTAATATTTTTCTGTAATCTTAGTATCCTAAAGGGAACTGGCTGTGAGAAAATGCAAGAGAAACTTGGATAGCTTATAACTTTTGAAATTAACTTGACAGAAACTAATTGCAACCAAATGTTGTCATAGAGACTTCCTGCAAGAAGTTCCAAATGGTGTACATAAAGTAGATAAATGATGTGTTGTATAAAGGAAACTACATTCATGTACTGAAGCGATGACAGCTATGGAAATACCTAGAGAGATGAGAGACAGAAAGATCATTCTTCTCTGACATGAAGTAATCACCCCCTGTGCAGTAGGCACAATCAAAATAGCAACATCACTTCCACTCATTGCAAATTCTCCTCTGAGTTCTGCATATACTTTAACATTTGCACATCCTAATTTGGGAACTTTTTGTCATTCTCATTTCTCGTGTACTGAATTTTCAATACATTGCTCTTACTTTCTCATTTACTGCAAACTTTCTTGTCATGATGCTTAGACATTAATAAGGCCAATATATTACTACTCTTACACATCTCATCCAGTCACTTTCTGGAGATGTTTTATTTGTCCATTATTTATAGTTAGCTGTGATATTTATATTGCATATCTGCAAAATTTGTATATGCAGAAAACTTTGACATTTTTCTGTGGAAAAATAAATCTCTTAGACCTTTCTGTAGTTATATACAAATGTCACACTTTTTAATTGTAGATGAATACATATTTACTGCCTTATCTGAAGATTCAGCTCCAGCACAAACTGATTATAAATCACTATCTGCTTCCATGTAAGAAGGAAAAAAAAAACAAAAACAACCTTAAAAATACAAAAACTGAATCTTACTGAATCTTAGAAGGCTAAAATCCTTCATTCAAATATAAAGCCTTCAGATAGTTAAGGCAAAGAATAATTTTCAGTTTGATACATGAACATTTGATATTAACAATTTTCTGCCTGATACTTTTATTCTATTCCACTTTTCATATCCATGCCTCCTCATACCTGTTTCAGAAGGCGTCCAACCTGCACTCACTATCTTTCAGTAATCTAAAAAATCTAAACAGACAAAAGCATACAGCATGTAGGTAAAATATTACAATGGGAAATTTATCTGAGTAACATACAAAAGCATTTCTACTTGGATCTCAATAACAATAGGTTTTTAGACTTATCAGGCATCACCTGCTTTACAGGGATATGCCAATGTAATGCCAAAAAAAAAGCTTTACAGTGAGGCAGTCTTCCAAATTTACAGTTTTATGAAAAGGACTGAAATGGTGGCCTTCTATGACGGGGTCACAGCATCGGTGGACAAGGGGCAAGCAACGGATGTATCTACCTGGACTTGTGCAAAGCTTTTGACACTGTCCCGCATGACATCCTTCTCTCTAAACTAGAGAGGCATGGGTTTGATGGATGGACCACTCGGTAGATAAGGAGTTGGCTGGATGGCTGCACTCAGAGAGTAGTGGTCAACGGCTCAATGTCCAAGTGGAGACCGGTCACGAGTGGCGTCCCTCAGGGGTCCGTGTTGGGCCTGGCCCTGTTCAACATCTTTGTCGGCGACATGAACAGTGGGATAGAGTGCACCCTCAGCAAGTTCGCCGACAACACCAAGCTGTGTGGTGCCATCGACACGCTGCAAGGGAGGCTTGCCATCCAGAGGGACCTGGACAGGCTGGAGAGGTGGGCCCGTGCCAACCTCATGCAGTTCAACCAGGCCAAGTGCAAGGTCCTGCACATGGGTCGTGGCAATCCCAGGCACAAATACAGGCTGGGCGGAGAATGGATGGAGAGCAGCCCTGAGGAGAAGGACTTGGGAGTGCTGGTGGACGAGAAGCTCAACATGAGCCGGCAATGCGCCCTTGCAGCCCAGAAGGCCAACAGCATCCTGGGCTGCATCAAGAGGAGCGTGGCCAGCAGGTCGAGGGAGGTGATTCTGCCCCTCTACTCTGCCCTGGTGAGACCCCACCTGGAGTACTGTGTCCAGTTCTGGAGCCCCCAACATAAGAAGAACATGGACCAGCTGGAGAAGGTCCAGAGGAGGCCACGAAGATGATCAGAGGGCTGGAGCACCTCTCCTATGAAGAAAGGCTGAGAGAGTTGGGGCTGTTCAGCCTGGAGAAGAG
>JAAGAY010138946.1:0-13098 GCA_011801015.1 Ardeotis arabs
GGTGCGGCCTCCGGTACCGGTACCGCCCCGCCTCGGGGGAGTTGGGGGGAGGGGGGGGCTGCCCCACGCACCGCGGGGATCCCCGGGGCTGCCCCACAGCCGCTGCTTGGGTGCCCCACGGCTCCCTCGGGGTGCCCCGCGGTGTCCGTGGGGAGGCACGGAGCTGCCTCACAACATCCCTGGGGAGACCGCAGCTGCCCCGCGGCATCCTTGGGGAGCCAGGTTGCCCCACCGCCACTCCTGGGGAGCTCAGAGCTACCCCACAGCATCCCTGCTTGGCGTGGGACGGCCCCACAGCATCCCTGGGGAGCCCGAAGCTGCCCTACGGCAACAATTGGTGAGCCTAGGTTGCCCCACAGCATCCCTGGGGAGCTCACAGCTGCCCCACAGCATCCCTGGGGACTCCAGAGCTGCCCCATGGCCACTCCTGGGGAGCCCAGCATTGCCCCACAGCATCCCTGGGGAGCCAGGCTGCCCCACAGGCACTTCTGGGGAGCCTGGAGCTGCCCCATAGCCTCCCCGAGGTGCCCCACATATCCCTGTGGAGCCTGGAGCTGCCCTACAGCAACCCCCGGAGAGCCCAGGCTGCCCCATAGCTGCTTCTGGGGAGCCCAGAGCTGCCCCACAGCACCCCTGGGGAGCCCAGGGCCTGTCCGCAGAGAGCGCGGGCTCAGCCTCACATCCCCCCAGCAGAAACGAGCGATTGCAGGGCCTCTGGTGCCTTGCGAGGGGCTGCAGCGTGGGGAGGGGGTCTGGGCGCTCTTGGCTGTCGGTGCCCGGGACGTGTCCCCACGCGAGCCTTTCCCAGGGGGCTGCCGGAGCGCTTTTTGGGTTGTTGTGAGCTTTCCATGGGGTTTTCCCCGCAGCGCTCCTGCAGCAGCGCAGGTCGGTGGGGTTATTGCCTGGCAAAGTGAGCCGGCCTGGCCGAGGGGCGACAGGAAGGCTGGGGCTGTTGTTTTGGGGAAGATCGCAGCTACGTCGGGGCGGGGTGGGCATCCCTGGTGCATCCCCTGCAAAGCCGAGTTGGGGGGGGACAGCCACAAAATAACCCCTTTGCGCAAGCACCTCCGCCAGTGGATTTCTCCGGACGCTGGAGCCTGGCTCATTTTGGGGGCTGGGAGCATGGGGAGAACAGGGCACCCTGTCCCGGGGCTGCTTCCATCCCCAGACCCCACATTTGCCAAAATCCTCGGCTCCCGCAGCCGCGCAAGCCCCCGCACACCCCCGAGCTGTCAGCTCCTTACATAAGGGTGCGTCTACGCCCGAGCTATCGCGGGAGAAAGCTTGAAAACAGGAGGCGAAAGGTAACGCAGAAAGCACAGCCCCCTCCCCCCTCCCCCAAAAAAAGCATATTTTTAGGCTTTGTGTGATGGCTCCGCTCCCCGGGGAAAACACGGAGGCTCGAGGCCGCATCCCGCACCCGTCTGCCAGAGGTGGGGTGAGCTCCCCACTGTCCCCATTGAGGGGACGAGGCTTTTTGGGGCGGTGGGTCCCCAGGAAACCACAGCTGGGGAGGGAAAGGCAAGGCCTTGATGTACAGGGAGGGACAGGCAGTAACGGCCAAAAAAAAAAAGAAAAGAAAAAGGCTCTAAATATGATTTTTACAGCGGAGAATGGCTTTTGAGAAAAGGAGTCGGGGTCTCAGCCAGTCCGGATCTTAAATCCACGCGCTTGGGAAGACGGATTGGTGCGTGGGTTGGCAGAGCCGATCCCTCAGGGAAAGTCTCACGGGTTTTGTGTTTTGTAATTTATTTTTTCCCTGCACGATGCACTTTGAGCCGCTGATCAAAGGAGATTTTATTTTCTGGCAGCGGCAGAAGGGCGTGAAGGGCAAGGCGGGGCGGTAACTGCAGGGAGAGAAGGGACGCCTCCGCCAGCGAGGCCGGCTTTTCTGACTGGGATTCTGGCTTTTCCCGCTGGGATTCCGGCCTTTCCCGCCGGCAGGCAGCGCGCAGGCAGGCAGCCACCGCCATCTACAGCCTGCGGGCTGGATGCGGCCCTTCCTGGCGCTGGGGCTGCCCAAAACCCCGCTCCCCAGGCCGGCCGGGAAGTTAAAGCCGGCGGGATTGCACCATGGAACCGAAGCGGCCTTCGGACACGCTGCCCGGCCAGTCTGGTTAACGTTTAACGAGGAAATAACCCGTTTCCTGGTTAAATTCACCATTTTTTTCCTGGCAGTTGATGGAAAAATATTTCTTTTTAAAGGTGCTGGGGCATGGGGACCCCTGGGTGGGATGCGAGCGGCTCTGCCTGCCCGCAGGCATCAGACAGAGAGCGGGGTCTTCCCCCAAATGCCGGGGGCTGCCTCAGCCCCAGGGTTTTCGGCTGTTTCTACTCTGGGCAACCAAAGCAGGAGCTCCCCCAGCCCCCAGGTTCCTGTTATTGAAAAAAAAAAAAAAAAAAAAGTTAATTGAAGCGTCACCTCGGGTTCGTTAACCCTCTCGGTTGCAGTCACCGTACGTGATTTACAGCAAACCAGGGCAGCCAGGGAAGGGAATTTTCCTTTTCTGGGTGAAAGTTTGGGGTTTTGGTGTCGCTGGCATTACCAACAAGGGGAGAGCAGCGTCCGTCCTGAGCGGTGTCGGGCTGAGGGCAGAGGGGCAGGATCCAACCCCCTGACCCCAGCCCCCGCCCAAGGCAGCGGTTTGGGTTCCTCCAGTGTTTACCAGCGTGGCCTGCACAGCGCCGGGAGCGCAGAGGGGCCGCAGATCGCAGCAGGGGTGCGTAACGATCCGAGACAAAGGCACGTTTCGTCCTGTTTTATTACCTCACATCCCATTTTCTATCCCAGCTTAAGCCAAGCGCAGAAACCAGCCTCAGCGTTTCCGTCCTGGCGCCCCGGCGCGGTACCGTCGCAAACCCGTTTCGCGGACGATCACAAAATCACTTGTGTTCACACAAAGCCCCCCCGGCTCCGTCGTTCCCCGAGCCAGGTGGCAGCATCACCCGAATTCTGCGGCTTCCGAGAAGCCGTAAAACATCTTTCTTTTTTTTTTTTTCCCCCCACAAAGTTTTTGTGAGCCGGTTATTTCGGTAAACCACGACGCAAACGCCGGGAGTCTGACTCTTAACAGAAGAGCTTGAAACTGCTTCTCCCGGCTGGGCGCCGCGCCCTGTGCGAGGGGCTCCTCATCCCCCCCTCCAAAAACCTCCGGAGTGCAACGTGAGGCCCCGATCAGCCGGACCGTCGCCTTGGCTCTTCGCCCCAAAGCACCCCGCTCACTCCAGCTCCCTCCCCTTCCCCAAAATCAAGCGCCCGAGCAGCGAGGAGAGAAAACCCCTTTGCGAGAGGCGGCCTTAACGCAAAAAAAGCTCCCGTGCCGTGCCGCAGAAATTTAACTGTTGTACAAAGGCACCACCCTGGAGATGGGCTGCCGGCAGATGGGGCAGCGCTTGGGCTCGGGGAGAGCCCGGTAGCAGTCGTTGCAAGAGCAAACGTGGCCGCACTCCAGGAAGACGCAGGAGTTGGCGTTGCTCAAGCAGATGACGCAGGCGTTTTTGAGCGTCTCTCCGCCTTCCGCGTTCATTTCGCGCAGCAGGCGCTCCTGGGCCTGCCGGAATTCATCCTGCATTTGTCGGAGGTGCCACCTCTCTCGGTGATGCCGGTATTGCTTCCGTAGGATGAAGAAGAGGACAGCGCAGGTGGCAAAACCGAAAACGATGGTCAGGATTTTCCAAAACCGGACGTTCGATTCTTGTTTTTGCAGCAAGGTGTGGAAATCCAGGCTGCTCAGGTAGTAGGGCATGCCCTGCTTCGGGGGCTGCAGCTTGATGGTGGTGTTATCCAGGACCAGCTCGCCCACTCCCGTCAGCGCCGCGCCCACCTTCAGCATCTGCTCCGTCTCCTGAATGCCCTTCGGGCGCTCCCCGCTGATGTAGTGGCCGATGACGTCGGTGAAGGAGTGGACGGAGGGATGGAATTTCTCGTACACCGTCTCCAGGCTGAGCTCGGCGGCATCCAGCGGCTTCATCACCCTGACGGCGACGCCAGCGTCTTCCTCCAGAGGGACCAGGTCGAAGGGGGTGGCGTTGGTTCTCTGGTGGATGATCTTCTCGTAGTCGTTCCTGCGGAAGGAGAAGGGGATAACAGAAATGCGAGCATCAGCGCTTCCCTCGGGGCCGGCAGGCAAACCCCGCCGATTTTGGGGACTGCCCCCTACCCTGAGCAAAGTGTATTTGGACGCGACTCACTAGAGAGCGGCGCCTTTCCCCTCGCGGCACCGTGTGCAGGAGTCCCTCCGCCCTCACCTCAGCGCTTCCGCAGTTCCTCGTGGAAGCAGCGTGGACTTCCACCCCCCCCCGGGACAGCGCTCTGGCCCCCCTAACGCCCCCTCAGCTCCCCGTGGCCGCAGACACCGCCCCGGGAGGAAACGCGCTGCCTGTCACGCAAATTTGATAAGCGTTATCTAATTAGCCGAGGCTCAAAGAGCGTCGCCGTGCTCTTGTGGGCCCAGCTGCTCTCAGGACCTTCCCCAGGTCCCCCGGGCGCGGGTACTGCCCAAACCCAACGGAATTGCTCTTTTGAAGGCAGCATTTCGCTTGGGGAACACCGTCCTGTGGCCACTTCCGTAACAGCAACGCGGGGCTGCTGATCAGCACTCTGGCCACCACGGGTTACTCGACGTGCTCGTCACCCACTGCCCCTGTACGAACTCTGAATGGCTACAGCCCCCATAACAGCCCAACGCGCCCCGTTTTGGCGGCTGTAACAGGCCGCAGTGCGCTGTGGGGTCCAGGCCTGGGGCACTCTGGTCGCTCTGGCCAGGCCTGCCGTCACTTTAGCACGTCAGGCCCTCTGAGGGCACCTCAGCCGGTCTGAAAGCCGGACGTTTGTGGGTGCCAGGCACCTACCAGAGATGGGTTGTTCGGTTCCACACCATCTTGTGCTCCTGCAGCGTCAGCCGCTGAACGACGCCCTTGCAGTTCTCCACAAACTGGCTGCTCAGGGTCTCCTTGACAGACCGCACCACGCCTGAGAGACAAACCCGAAGCGCACGCGCACGCGTGAGGCGCTCGTTAGTTTTCTGCTCCATTCCTCACGTGTACAGCGAGCACGGGCAGCCTCTGAACAAGATGGTGGGGCAGAAGAGCCGAGAGCTCGTGTTTTGCACAAGACGGGGGGCTAAAGAGCCAAGAGCTCGTGTTTTGTGCCATCAGCATCGCCAGTGGCCACCCGAGAGCGGGGAGAGGAGGCAATGGGAGCAGAACGGCGGGGCCGGGGACGGAGGCCGCCCGGGGAGGGGGCGGTTGGGGTGAGGATGAGGCGCCATCGCCCCCGCTTCGGGCCTCGCCCCTACCTTCGATGACCGCGTAGGGGACACAGCGCCCCGGCGCTTCCAGCAGCACCGCCCGCAGGTCCCCGTCCAACCGCACCTTCCTGGCGCCCTGCAGGGGGGGGGAAAAGCAAAACCAAAACCAAAACCAAAGACGGAGACCGCGGCTCAACCGCCGAGACCAGGCCGCGGCCCGGGCCCCGGGCCCCTACGCGTCCCCATCGCACCCACCTGGAGGCCGCGGGCGACGCGGGCCTTCTGCCGGTAGACGGAGTAGAGGAGCGCGGTGAGGGCGGTGCTGGCGGCCAGCAGCGCGGCCTGCGCGGCCGAGGGCCGCCCGCCGCCCTCCATCGCCGCTGTTACCGCGGCAACCGCTGGCCGCCGGCGGCGCCGGGTGATGACGTCACCCCGCGACGCTCTAGCGGGCGGCACCGCACCATAGAGACGCGGTCCTCCGGGGCCCCCAACCCGCCGCAAGGGGCCCTGAGCGCCCCCCCCAGCCCAAGGCCTTGTTGGGGGGGCGCCGGGGTCCCCAAATGCCAGCCTCACTGGGCCTTAGAGGGGAAGGCGGGCTAGGTCCTGGCCCCACAGGACCTTAGCGGGGGTAAATCCCAGTCCCGGGGCCTTTTTTTGGGTGGGCAAGACAGGTCCCAGCCCCCCCGCCGGGGTCTTGGGGGCGGCGAGCCTAAACCGCGGCCCCCCCAAGGCCTTGGAGGGGGCTTAGCCCAAACCCCAGCCACCCCTGGGATTGTGGTAGCGGGGCCCAAATCCCAACACCCCCAGGGTCTCGGGGGGAGCATCCCCTGTGCCCCTCTCCCCCAAGGCCTCGGTGGGGGGGCAGCCCAAATCCCAGCCCGCTGCAAAGCTTGAGGGGGGTGTCAGGACAAAGCCTGTCCCCCCTGGGCTGGAACCTGGGGGGGATCTGCCCAAAACCCTGCCCTATACTCCCTTGGGGGGGAGTGCATACACCCCCTCGCCAGGGTGTGGGGCAGCAGCCCTCCCTCCCCCAAAGAGTCCACCCCCCAGCCCCACTGCAAGGACACGGCGCAGCCCCCAGCCCCATTTTGCAGGGTCCTTCTCCCACACCCCATGCAGGGCCGCAGCTGGGCTGGAGGGGCCTCGCCAGCCCTGTGCTGGGGAGTGGACAAGACTCTGCTCCCCCCGCCTGTCTCCTGGCTCCTGGCTGTTGCATATCCTAGGAAAGCAGCAAAAAGAGTGGAAAAAAACCCAGTAGATTTGGTAAATTATTGATGTTCAGGGCCTGGGTGCTGCTTTTGGGGTGGGTGGTGGGGGTGGCACGCAGGCCCTACTCTCTGCTGGGGGTCCGAGGGGCCAGACCCCCACTGCAGCCTCCCGGGCGCAGGCAGCCTTGTTCCGCCCCCCCAGCTCTATATTTAAAAAATCCGAGTTGCCATGACTACGCGTTGCGGCTCTCGCCAGCCCTCGGTGCCGCAGAGTGGGCGCCCAGGACCCCGCAGCCCCCCCCCCCCCCAGCTTGGCTTCCCCTGCCAGGGCTAAATTCTGTATAAACCCCCCCAAACTGCGGCACCAAGCTTAACTCTTCCTCTCCCGTTTGCCAGGGCTGGATCTGGGCGAGACACAGGCGCCGCTGCACCGCAGAAAACACAGACTGACTTTATTACGGCCGACGCGGAAGAGGCACGAGAGCGGCTTCATGTGTGGGGGGCCAGGGGTGTGCAAACCCACCCCCTCCAGGGGGTCTTCCTTGCAAATGAAGCCACTGTCTTGCCCAGATTTGTCCCAGAGGAGGGTCCAGCTTCGGCTTGGGGTGCAGGGAGGGCACCTCATCCCCGAATCGGAGCGACCTGCTGCTGCTGCTCAGCATGCCGGGGGCCGGGGGCCGCGCAGGCTGCACCCCCGCATCTCCCTGGCCAGCCGCAGCACGGCGGCAGGACCGCCGTCCCCCCGGGGTGCCCCAGTGCTGAAGGCCTCCTCCTCCTCCTCCTCCAGGATGGAGCTGAGGCGAGGGGCGCAGCGGGCCCTCTCGGCGGGCGGGCGGTAGGGACATTTGGCGTTGAGCAGCTTGCGGAGAGGCACCAAGGGGACGATGGCGTCGCCCAGGAGCTGCTGCTGGACGTGGCGGAAATCGTTCTGTCTCTTGAGGCGCTTGAACTCGTTGAAGGCGGAGGCGGAGGTCTGGTAGAGGAGCAGGGCCATGGCGCGCGCCTTGTCAGCTTTGGAGACCAGGACGGCGTGGCAACGCAGCACCACCGCCTTGTTCTTCACCTGGTGCCGGTAAACCCAGGCGAAGACTTTGGGGTGCCGGCGGTCGGCGGCGCAGTAGGTGATGCGGTGCAGCAGGTACGCGTGGCCCGGCCGGCGGGCTCCCTTCTCGCAGGGGGTCATACGGATGCCTTGGGGTCCCAACGTCAGCTTCATCTTGGCTCCGCCGGCCCCCGCGTCGCTCTTAGCCCAGATCTTGCCCACCGCCTCCTCCGTGCAGCCCTCGCCCTTGGCGTGCAGGGTGACGGCGTTGCCCAGGTACCGCACCGTGTACGTCGGGTCCTCCTTATTCAGCTCCACTTTCTGGCGTTTGCCGCGGAAGACGCTGCCCAGCCGCTCGAGCGGGCAGTCGGGCAGGAGGTCTGGGCAGGAACGGAGGAAGCCGGCCAGCAACGCGGCGTAGCTCAGCCCCGGCCCCAGGCTCTTGCCTTTGCACTTACGTTCATTTTCCACCAGCACGAACTTGCTCCGGCGCCAGGGCAGCATCTCCGCACGCCTCCGCTAATCCCGGCCCCCGCCGACCCCCTTTGCGAGCAGAGGGACGCCCACCTCCCTCGGCCCTGAACCCCCAAATCTGGCTGGGGGGTGCCCCCGCACCCCCCTCCCCACCCAGGGGGGATGCCCTACCCCGGTGCGGCGGGATGCAGCTGCCGTATCCAGTGCCCACGGAGGATGCTGCGGAGTCGCTTGGCCAAGGAGCAGCCGCTCTCCGGCTGCCGCCTGCGCTTGCTGCGGGATCGACGGATGCGGCGAGGACGCAGCTCTCCGTGGGCTGCTCCACCTCCCCGCGACGCCGCTCGGATGCGCGCTCGGTTCACGCTCGGGCAGAGAAATAAAGGTGCTGGGAAAATAAAGACACCCACCCCTCCTGCAGCATCCAGACCCCCCACGCCAAACCCCACGGAGGGGGGGGAATCAGGGCAGGATGCGGGGGGATGGTTTTGGGGAGGGTGGGATGTCAGCTCCTGACCCCTGCATGAAAAAAGAGGGGGTTTTTCCCCAAAATCTGAGCGCTGCATGAGGGGGTGCGCCGGGGTTTGCGGATCCTGCGAGTTTGCTGGCATTTTTTTCTCCAGAAACTCCGTTTTTCCCCCGTTACTTCCAAGCCAGCCAGGTCCTCCCTCTTGGGCTGAGCTTTTGGCTGTTAACCTGTTGCTGTTAACTCTGGCCAAGGCCCTGGGGCGGCTTCTCTGCGGGGAAAATTCAGTCTGGGGGGAATTTTGGGGGAGTGCTCCGGGGTGTCTGGAAGATGCCAGCCTTGTAGTGGAGTCTGAGGCTGTCCAGGATTCAGCTCCTTTGGCCCAAATCCTAATTTCCACCTTTTTTTTTCACCACCTGGGGCTTTTTGCAGATTCTGTGGGGAGACCCCGGGGCTCAGGGACCCACAAAGGTGCTCTGACGGCTTCAGGATTTAAAAACGGGGAGAAGAAAGGGGTGCAATAACAGCGTGTGCTCCCAGTTTTAGTCCATTTCGGGAGGAAACCCCGAGCGGGGTGTTGCAGGGAGCAGGAAGCCATTTCCCAGCAGCTTCCCAGCTTTTCTGTGGTTTGAACGAAGCAACTGCAACCTCAAAATAGCTGATTTACCGGCAGGCAGCACTGTGGCCTCGCAGCCTCCTAGGTTTTTGCAGCCAAAATAATAAAAAATGCATGGGTTTGTGTGGGTTTTGGCTTTTCTGCTGCGGCTCGGGGTGCACGGTGTGCTCCCGGAGTGAGGATGGTTTCAGGGAGGTGGTTTAACATTGCAATGAACCCTGCCGCCGCTCGCTCACTCCCTCCCAGCGGATGGAGCAGAGAATTGGAAGAGTAAAAGCGAGAAAAGTTCTGGACTGAGATAAAGAGAGGGACATCCCTTTGGTAGCTGGGGTCAGCTGTCCCGGCCGTGTCCCCTCCCAACTTCTCGTGCACCCCCAGCCTACGCGCTGGCTGGTGGGGTGAGGAGCAGAAAAGGCCCTGACTGTGTGTCAGCACCGCTCAGCGATAACTCAGACATCCCTGTGCCACCAATGCTGTTCCCAGCACAAATCCAAAACACAGCCCCGTACCAGCCGCTGTGAAGAAAATTAACTCTGCCCCAGCCAAAACCAGTGCAGGTGTTCGTACCAACCCTGCCCAAAAACGTGCCTATGTCTCAATCGTAAATTATTTGGGAGGGGGATCCACCTGCTCCAGTCTGCCACTGCGCTGCCTCCCACCAGCTGCCCTGGGGCTGGTTTTTCTTTTCTCTCTCAGGTTCTAGGGGGAGAGAAAACACTGCTGCATAAGAGGGTGAGGGGCACAGGAGCATCAGGGGCTCAATTTAGGTGGGAAAACAACTGGGATTTGCACTTTGAAAGCTGAAAAAAAGGGCTCTGAGCTGATTCAGGGCTGCCAATCCCTCCTCTAGCTGCCTGCTGCCTTGACTAGATGCCCTTGCAAGTAGCTGACTGTCATCATTAGGTTCCAGAGTGAACAAACACCCACACAGCACAAGGGAGGTGGGTCACCCAGTTATGCCCCGGGACAATACTGATCTCAGTGTCCCGGCTTTGATTTCTCAGTGTGCCTGTGGTCCTCTCGCTGCCCTGCGCTCCGTTCTCAGCTCCTGCCATTCATACCCCATCAGAGGCTGCTGCCGATTCAGGCGCCACGTCCCAGCCTTGTCAGCAGCGACCCAGCGCCGAGATTTGCTGGCAAAACCAGTGGGTAAGGTCAAAATCCTCCCCGAATCCATCAACCCAGACAAAAATCCCAGTGAGAAATCCATGGGGGCCAGAAAATGGGGCATTAAGCTCCTCCAGCAAGGGGGGGAAAAGCAAAATCTTTAATTAAAGAGCGATTTGCTGATCTGCCCGGCATCTGGGGAGCCCTTCACCCCACGTGGGCCAATTCCTACGGAAGCACCGGCCGAACCAAATTTGGGCACGAGAGCATCCCAAAACTGAAGACTTTTATTGCCTCTCTCGTCAGCCACCTTTCCCTGCTGCCCGGCAGCTCAAAGAAAATGGGATTTTTAATTTATTTTTTTTCATTTTCAGTCAAAATAATATATTTCTTTTGATCTCACTGATCAGGAGCTGCTGTTCCCCCGCCTGCCAGGAGCGATTTTATGACATTTTCCCATGGAGCAGCGCAACCAGTTTTCAACTGGGAAGGAAAAAAAAAAAAAAAAAAAGGAAAAATTGGAAAATATGAGGCAGCAGGTGGGGAGGGGACGCGGAAACCCCTGAGGCTGATGCTTTGGGGGTCAGGGCTGCTCCCAGGGATGCTTCCCGGGGTTCGGCTGCACGCCGAGGCGTTATCCCGGGGGGGCCGGCCAGCCTATTTTCCAGGCGAGGAAATATTTAACCGCAGCGTCAGCGGGAAAGGCAGGCGGGCGCAGGCATGGAGGGCGGCGGGCAGCACCCGGACCCCCTGAGCCAGCCCCAGGGCGAGCGCCTGCAGCTCTTGCTACGTCGCAGTCGGGAGGCCAAAAATTGTGCCTATTGCCCCTACAGTCGCTTCCCGGTGGGTGCTGCAGTGCTCACCGCCAGCGGGGAGATCTTCTCCGGTAAGCCAGGGCCGTGCAAGCCCCCCTCCTTGGGTTTTGGGGTGTCCCCCCGCAACCCTTTGGCCATGCACGGGGGTGCAGCGGGGTCGGCACGGGGTGCTGGTCCCTTCCCCTCCCCGGCTGTCTCTTGGCAGCCGCCGTCCCAGAGCGAGCCAAAGATCACGGCGGATGGGAAAAAGACGGGAAATAAATAGGGGAATGCGTTGGCGTGAGTCTGGGATTGGGCGGTGCGCGTGGGAAATGGCTTTTCTTTGCAAATTCCAAAAAAAAAAAAAATCATCCGGAGGGAAGTTTGAGGTGGCTGAAGGGGTGCCGGGGGGGGCTTCCCCACAGGGTGCAACGTAGAGAACGCCTGCTACAGCCTGGGGATGTGTGCCGAGCGCACCGCCATCCAGAAAGCCATCTCCGAGGGGCACACCAGCTTCAGGGCCATGGCCATCACCAGGTAAGGGCACGGCAAGTGGCGGGACGGGACGGGGGGCCAGCAGGACAGCCCCCCATGTGGCACAGGGACGGCTTCTGCTGCAGCAGAGGGGGCATTTTGGGGAGGGAGGAAGGTTTTTGTATGTTTTTTTTGGAGGAATCAGGCGGGAATATTCTGCTGTGGCTCTGTAGTTGGTGCATGAAGGTCTTCTGCGGGTGTCCCCCACCACGGGACTGAGCTCTGTGCCCTTCTCCTTTGGCAGCGACATGGGGAACAGCTTCATTGTGCCCTGCGGTGCCTGCAGACAAGTGATGAGAGAGGTGAGGGCACGCGTCCCCGCGTCTCCTGACCCCCAGTGTCTCTCCCCCAAAAACACCTCGAGGTGCAAAGGCAGGGGTTGCAACCCCCCCATCTCGCCCCATTCCCAGCCCCAGGGCACCCTGGCACCTGCCAGCCCGTTTTTGGGGCGGTTAATGTTTAACGGGTCACAGGGCTCGGCTCGAAGGCTGGATTCTCACCCTGGGGCGGGGGGCAAAACCACAAGATCTGAGCCCAAAATACCCCCCTGGGACAGGTGATGCTGAAAAGCCACCCCAAAATACATGCAATAGCGGGGGCTGCTCCCGTAAAAAATCCTAAAAAAGGGATTGTTTGAGTGATTTAAGGAAGAAGCGCAGGTTTTGCATCATGCATTTCTCCTCCGCCAGTTCGGCACGGACTGGGACGTCTACCTGACCAAAGCGGACGGCACCTACATCGTCAAGAGGCTGGAGGAGCTGCTGCCGCTCTCCTTCGGCCCCGAGGACCTGAAGAAGCTGTGAGCAGCCCTTCGGTGGCAGGGGGAGGACGGTTTTCCCCAATTTCCCTGGAGTGGGAGCAGCTTTTTGGGGACGATGCAGCGGGAAATGGCGGTTTATAGCGTTCGGTTACCCGTTCCGCTCGCTTATCTTCTGATTCAGCGCTGATTCGCAGATGCTGGCCCTGCCTCGCCCTGGGGAAACAGCAAAATCAAATTTGTAGAAATTCCCTTTATCTTAGAAAAAAGGTGTCCAGCTATCGCTCTAGTCGAAGGGGAAGTTTGCAGGCAGAGAAGGGTGTGATGCACGGCTCGAGCTCGGGCCTGTTGGTGCAAAAACCGCTGCCGAATAACGCCGAGTGCGTCTTTGCTCGTTCCGCCCCGGTTTGTTTGCTTTGCTCTTATTCTGTTTGCGGGGATGAAGAGGGAAAGGAGGTTTTGGGGGACTTCTGGAGGGTTTTCTGTCTCCAGAGTAATGCTGTTTGCTGATTGTACTTTTCATTTAATTATGCACAGCGAGAAACGAACGCGTTACATTTCCCAATCAGCGCCGGGCTGGGCATGACTGCCTGTGCCCCAGCGAAATAAAAGCCATCCTGCTTTATCTCCTGCGGTCGCAGCAGACGAATCCCAGGGAAGGGGGCTGCCCCGCTGCCGGGCAGGACGCGACCAGGGCGCTGCGTGGCCCAGAGCGTGGCCAGGGTGCTGCTGCCCCCGCATTGCACCGGGCCGCGCGTGGGGCCGTGCCCAGGGCTGTGCCCTGCTCCACGCTCCGCCGCGCACCGCCCCATGCCCAGCCCTGTCCCGGGCTGTCCCCCGCATTGCACGGGGCT
>JAAGAY010138947.1:0-11566 GCA_011801015.1 Ardeotis arabs
CTTCTCTCTTTTTTTTTCTTGTTTTCTCCTTCTTAAATGCGTTATCGCAGAGGCGTTATCACGGGACATTCTGCTACCAATCGGCTTGGCCTTGGCCAGCAGCAGGTCCGCCCTAGGCCCGGCCGAGTCCACTAAACAAAGGGGAGCAACTTCTAGCAGTTTCCTACAGAAGCTTCCACCTTAGGCCCCCCTCACTAAACAAAACCACAACAGCATGACAGCAAGTAAAGGGACACTCCAGTGAGCAGGAGAAAGCTGCCATTTAATTATGTTTTAAAAGCAGCAGATAATCAAATGAAGGCACTTCCCTGCAGCTCTAAACAGCCTGCCCAAGATGATGGTGAATCTGCTTCAAAAATCCTGCAGTCTTGGGTTGATCCAAGATGGCACCTGGACCACCACACGTTGTAGAGCAACCAGCACAGCGGATGTTCTGATCACAACAGAGTTTTTCAAGATCCATTCCAATGCAAACCAGCAGCAGAGGTTTAACCTGCTCCGGGGACCCCAGCTCCTCTCAGACTTCACTTCCCTGTGTAACTGTTAAAGCAAGCAGCTACCGAACACAGCTCCCTCCATGCTCTCTGCCCCCCAGATCATTGCTGCTTCCCATTTACACATCCCCAAGGTTACCACACTCATTCTCAGCTACTCTCTAGCAATACAGAGCAGCAGTCAACAGCCTGTTAAATGAGAACAGAAAACGAGTTCAAAGCACAATTTCACCTTTTAAAAGATACATTATGAACACGGCACAATTCTATATGAAAAGAAAAGCAAGGACACGTATTACCTGTTATGACATTAATATCAGGGTACTGGCTTTCCCAGAGTGTAACAGCCTTGCTGTCCCTCTCAAACGCCTCCCGAAGCTCTTTCTTAACCGCTGCTGAGCCACACAACCGGTACAGGCCTACCACCTAGAAGCAAAAACACCGCCACACATCAGTTATTTTCCTGCATAGGGGACTAATAACTGATGTTGTGCTTTGTCTCATCCGGGAAGTGCAACAAAAAGAACTGTCTGGAAACGCATGTTAAGAAACAAACAGTGCAAACCATTAACATCAAATGATAACATGTTATCAAACATTACACAAGAGACACAGTTGGGACTGTCAAGCAGTAATTGAATAATACTAATATTTTCCATAACAGTGAACATGCTGAGCTGTATTTTCTTGACAGAACATGAGTTTTAAATCAGAATAATTTAGTGCTTCATTTTTATGCAAACTTAGAAACAAAGAAATCAGAATAAGCTAGATAGTAAACAAAATTTAAATTATATTTTGTACCAGTAACCAGGGTTTCAAGAGAATTATAAATACTCCATTATTACATCTGTAAGATACTGTTTTAAAGAGGACAAGATGCTGATTTGCAAGTGTTTCAAATTGTATGAAAAGTTTTATGCAAAGCAGGGGTTATTTATCCTGGTCAAGGTGATAGGAATGAAACCCACAACACTCATGGACTGAATTACTAATTCTACCATGTCATTTCATGCACTCATATTTTGCATTTTATCATTATTTACTTTTCATTTTCATCAAGATCATTTATACAAAGCACTCCTATGACATTAAGGAACTAAGACTTAACTATATTAATTTTACTTTTATTATAATGTATTTTATAGACAGGTGCACTGAGTAAACAAAAAGACACCTCCCCCCCCAAAAAACCCAGACTTAAGACTGTCCTGACTTAGGCCATGCAAATCTAGGTTTGCAAATGAGAGTATTTGTCTGGCCAAATATTAATTCCTATTTAAATAAATGGAATGTTACCCAATGAAACTTTTACTCCCTCCTTCTCAAGTCTGAATATGATCTAGTATTTGCCTAAAACAATTTCTTTTCACTCTAAAGTTGTCTAATGCCACATCTGAAATTCAGGTGGAGATGCCATACCATGCCAGTAGTCTCCAGTATATAGAAAAGTCAAGAGTGTCAGACAAGCACATGGTTAAAATGAGAAGTTAACAGTATATTTTGCATTTCTAGTTCTCCCTGTGCAAATACACAAATTAGATTTCATGCTCAAAAGCACCAGGTACATTCAGACAATTCAGATCCCAATCGCTTCATTGCCAGTGTTGCCTTGATTACCCAATATTATTTGCATGACTAGGTGCTAACAAACCCAGAAATAAATGCTGAAACCATGGGACACATACATTGGAAAGAATAAAACTTCTCTTTTCCACTGATTTGCATAATATTAGAAGATTTCACAATAAGAATCATGTAGTTGTTATCAGTACTGACTTCCAGCAATTACACAGAAACACCACTTCTGTCTGTATTTTATGACCTAGGTTATAAATAGCAGCGTTAATCTCATAACACCTGGAACTACATCAAACTTGTCAGCAATTTAAAATAGTAACAGTAGTAGGTGTGACTACTTCTCAATTTCACCTGAGCAAGAACAGGTGTAAAAGAAACCAAGGGCTCACACATGCTGTGGAACAGCATGCAAGAGTCCTCCCACCAGTTTCAAATGAATTGCCAAGGGGAGCATTCGACCTTAGGACTGTGCATCTTTCTAACAGACTTCTTGTCTAGCATCCGTAACTGGGGATTCGTTTCCCTGCTCTTTTCTCATACATATTTTTGTCCACTAGGTTACATCAACCAACTGTATTAGGATGAAGAGAAGACATCAGGCACTGCTGCTTTACAGCATTCACCTCCTGTCCTAATTTTGAAAACAACTTGAAAGGCAAAGAGCAGAGGTGTGGGGAAACAATTCAGCCCCTCAGTGTCTCCTCCTCATCTTAATACTGTGCACAAAGTGATGGCAGAGACAAGCCTTTGGCACGTTTGCTTGAGACTGCACACGTGTGAGTAAAGTTTTGACAAAAGACTTGTCCTCAACCACTTTGTGTCACTGCACGCAATGCCTTGGTTTTGGCTAAGAGGGAACATCATACTCTTATTTTTGCAGGTAGATACAGTATGTCCTTAAGGAGTGATCTGTGCCTCAGGAACCAGGCATTTTCAAGTCCCCATCTCAGCTTTGCTTTTTGAGGGTGACTACATGCTGGGAGCTGCAGGTTCACTTCACTGTCCCTAGTCCTAAAGCACAACTGTGAGCAAGCGTATATCTCCTTCACAAAGGCCAAGCTGGAAGCATTGATTTCACACAGTCCTGTTACTCTTCCCACATTACAATCTTCACCAAACACCAGCAAAGCAAAAAAAGTGACATGTAAAGGTGTTTTTAATTTCCCTTTTCCCCTGACCACTCATGCTCTCCAACAACAGCTATCCCAACACAGAAACATTAACAAAAGAGACTGAAATATGCACAGTACCTGACAGCCTCTCTTTTCAATCTCCAGAATGCATTTCTGCATCAGAAGTGGCACCATCAAGCCTGCATTTTCCTTCTCTACAACTTTTCGAACATCTAACCCGAACATCACAGGCTCCCGATCTGCATCGAGACCATCAAGAGAGTTCTCCCACTGCTCCATGAGTGACAGCTTGACATAAATAAGCCCCCTCGGTTCCAGTTTGACAGCCAGTTGATGTGTCTTTGTCACTCGGAAGAGAGTGGGAAGAGCCACAGTTCCGTGACAACACACCCGATTTTTCCGCGGGGTGGGTTCCCAGCTGAACACCACCAGCTTTAAGTGCTGAGCGTTTTCAATTTCTATGTTGAATGTGTGGTCCATATCCAGAAACGTCGTCCTACACGTAAGCAGGGCTGTTCTTGCTTTGTTTACTGAGTCAACCTGTATTGCACAAAAGACATCTTTTGAATCTATTCTTGGTGGTTTTAAGTCTTCAGCACCATAAAAGTGAATGCTCATGAGTCCAGAGATGTACTGAGAGCACTTGGGTTGATCAGAAAAGTTATAGTGTCTGAAAGCATCGATGTCTATTTCAGTTTTACCGCTGTTACTCGGAAGGCTCTCCTTTCCTTTCCCACACTTGGTTTCCTGCCCATGTTTACCTGATTTTGTTACAAGTTCAGGAGAGTCACCATCACTGAGGTAACCACCTTTGTTAAAGGATTTGGAGTTCCTGGAGCTTTTCTTTTTATAGGCGTGTTGCGATGACACACTGCTGTCGAGATGGTAACGACTTATCACATTCCTGCTGGCAGTGGTGGCTGAGTTTCCAGAAGATGGCAAAGACACTGTATGGCTTGTATCCCGGCAGCTCCCTTTCAGCAGGGAAGGAGGGTTGTCTGAATTAGTATGGCTTGAAGTTCCCTTGACACTCAGTTTCCTGCTCAACTCTGGCAGCTTTTTCATTTTCATGGAAAGCTTCCTCACAGTCCTTGGAGATTTAATTCTATCAGGGAAAGGCCAGTTGATTGATCCGCTTTTTTTCAGAGGACTGGGACTTGGAGGAGAAACCTCTGTTGACGGTATATCAGCCTTGTGTGCAAGTACAATTCCAGACCCTTTAGAAGAAAACAGAAGGAATAATCATTTTCAAACCACTCAGTAACTGCAGTTTGCAGCAATGAAAAAATAAACCTTGAGCTAGGGAAAAACATGTTGATTTGTCATAACTTGATAAAGGCAATTCATTCAGACAATTATCATTCATTCATCAGGCAGATGTTCACAAGCATTCAGAAAGCTGTGCTCTGCTGACTTGTTCAGCCTAATTTGGCAATTCATAGTCAAAAGCCAGATTTGTTCTGCTTTATGGAGATGAAAGGGCCAGAAACTACATATAACAAGTGAGCTCTTTCACTCACTGCATTCAGCTCAATCCATTTGTGCTGTATCCCCCACACAAGCAGACATGGCTGCATTCCTGGGGTACAGGTGCAATTAAATCAGTCTTAAGTGGGTGAACACTAGATTATGGCAAATGCACCCTTGTCTACGAAACAGTTAGCTATGTAGCCAACACATCAGTTGCCCACTCCTCTTGGGTTTAAAGGAAAGATGCTCGTCTCTAGCAAAGAACATGGCTGTACTCTTGTGCATGTCCCTCTATAACCCAAAAGAGCCCTAAATCCCTCCTGTGTGGATGCAGGCAGTGTCCCACACCTTTTCTTCCATTTCTCTCACCTCCTCCTTTCTGCCACAGGATGGAGGAGAAGGAACACAACAAGGATATATTCCTTCCAAAAGCTGAATCCCGTACTGCCTCATTCCCGCCAGCAACTTTCCATCTTTCCTGGGACAATCATCCCATGAAAGGGCTTAAAGTTATATGGCTCCCAAGTGACATCCTCATGGGAAATCACTCACCTTTCAAGGTACCGGGGGGGGGGGGGAGCCAGGAATAAAAAAAAAAAAAAAAAAAAAAAAAAAAAAAATCGTCACAGCAGGCACTGATGCTAAAGATGGAAAAAGAAGAAGGGGGGAAAAAAAAAAAAAAAGACTTCCTCAATTTAGCAGTAGAAGGCAACTAACTAAGGATCATGATCAGACGTAAGCCAGTACTGCACACAGTCAGGAACCTGCAGTTCCATGCTCCAATATACAAGGAAATTCAAACACCAAGTTATAGCTCAAGCTTTTCTCACTTCCACCAGCATGAGGCAGTAAAGACTGCAGGAAAAGCAACAAATTTATACTAGTTAATGAAGCATGCAAGAGGGAAGCTGAGGCCAGAATAACAGATACTAGTAAAGTTACATGAGTACTTTCACTTCGGCACTTTTCCATCCCTCGAGAAACCAACAGTGGCTCTTGCTAGCAATAACCACCCCATTCACTCATTACTTTGCAAATTTTAGCAGCTCCTAACAGGACTCTGTGTAGCCCTGCCTGTACAGGCTGAGGTACCACGGAGCCCCTAAGCACGCTAACCCTGTGTGGTTGCAATTAGCCCCAGCAGCTCACAGAGACTCAAACACCTATATCCATCTGTCATCCCCCCTTGCTAGTCAGGGAAAGGGAGAATCCATTTACAGCACATGAAAAGAAAGAAAGAAGCATTGTTTTCATGAGATACTCAGCAAATCATACTTTACAGAGGTTTCTCTTACAGATTTCTCAAAAGCTTACTGCTTTAATTCTAAGCTAATCACTTCAAGTCCAAATCACCAAACAGCTAGTGATTTTTACAAGTTCCCTGCTCATCCAAATTAATTTTCACCATTTAACTATAATTTATTTTTTTATACTTCAGTTAGCTTAAACAGTTAAATCAGGCAATCTGGTCTTTGACCAAAGTGATTTGTTGTGGTTTTGGTCTCCCCCTCCCACAAAAACCCCTACAACGACTAGTTCTAATCCCAACAGAAGTCTAGCTTTAATAACTTTTGCAGATAGTTGCTTAAAAGAGTATCTTTAGAAAATAAAGCTTCAGTTATAAAGAATAACAGATAGAATCTGTTTTACAGAGCAACAGAGGAAAATTCATTTAACCCTGCATCTCATGGAAGTGGTTCCCTTGCAGGGGAAGGGCTATTTCTAGCACGCCTGCTGTGCTTTTCTGGCAAGCAGCTAGTTAGAAATGTGGTGTTCGATAAAAGCGGACAAAGCCTTCCCTTGTACTGCAAATCACAGCACGGTCCCACTGGTGGGCTGGCCAGGAGCACTCTGCAGCAATCAGTGCCATACTTCAGCCCACTAACATTAATCCTCCCTTTCTGTCAGAAGTCTCTGGCACAGGCTTGGAAAAGCAGGCCAGCAAATTAAATTTCCTCCCAGCTCATTAAAACTGAAGAGTCAATCTAACACCCTGACTTTTATGTGTCCAACTTCTGGCTGCATTCAACACCAAACAGTTAAAATGAAATATGTGGCTGGAAGAAACTTAACAGTGGAGTATTATGCAGGATGGTATTCCCATCAGCACTGAGCCACATGTTGTTCCACTAAAGCCAGCAATGTGCTGAGGTATGCACGCAGTTTTACAGACTGTACATGACACAGCTCTGAACAAGCTGCAAAAGGAGCTGCAGCACAGTCCGGTAACACTTCACTTCCCAGCCTACCCATGCGATACAGCTTTCTCACAAAGGTGCCAGAGGAACTGAGCTGTCTCTCGTTCCTTTTACCACGTTACAAGGCTGTGCTGCAAACAGGCTCCTCGCTGTCCCTGTCCTCACTCCGCCACCACACATCCCACCTCGGCAGCCAAACTTTAAAAATACCCTTACGGAAGGATGGTAGGAGGAGACGAAACACAAGAGGCACCTGTTGCATAAATGACTACCAGTGTGGCAAGGGGTGCGCGGTCATGGCTGTGTGAAACGATAAAAGCTTTTTGTGACCAAAGAGACACAACTGGGGAGACACGAACAGCCCACAGGAATACAGCGCTTCAGGAACCCAGACCCCCTCTCTCCCACCCCACCCAGCCGGGCAATCACTACCGTCCCCTCAGTCAAGCAGGGGACACAACGCTGCCCCAACGTGAGAGGACTCAAATTCTATCTTAAGGACTTAAAACACAGCCCCTGCCAGACACATGCAATGATTTAGCACAGAAAAAATTGTCTGACCCTGCTTAGCCCCATTTACATGCGCTCGGGCACATACATCACTGTCACACCGACTGCCGGCAACGCACGCTATTTTACAGGCATATTTGACCACCCTATTCTACATGTACCATTCCTTATTGCTCAAGGGGTTTCTGCATTATTTTTAAGTTCCTCAGAAAACCTGTAACTTATTTTTAGGACAGTGAGTTGAGGTGAATGAGTAAGTCAGAAAACTATCAGTTCCTTATAGCAAGCTATTGAAGTATCAAACGGCCACTCTTGTAGCTAATGGAAATGCCAAGATCTGACCAAACTAAAGCTGGTATGCAATTTAATTTTCCCTACCATTCTCCAGACACACTTAATAAGTACGCTACGTTTAACACTGAAAGCATCTCTCTAAAATAATGGCATTAGTGTTGAAGCTCTAAGCCATTTCATTCCAAAAAGAGGAAAAAAAAAAATACAGCCTACACTGAGGGTTTATAACTTTCAAAACCAAAGCCTCCCTCCTGCCTAGATCTTTCATTCTTTTTATTATTTTTAAATCAACCCAAGGAATTATTGAGAAAACATATTAAAAATGAAAAAGTGGCAAATCAAAACAGAAAAGCCCAAATATCTCTATTTTGTTCTCATAGCAAACAATGGGTGAGGGAAAAGGGGCTATTGTGTTTTTGTGCTAGATGCCAGAAAAAATATGGATCTGGATCCTCAACTGACAGAAACAGCACAGCTCTACTGATATCAGAGGCTATGAACTACTGAGGCGCAGGCCCATTACATCTTTTCATCTTCAGACAGTTCCAGACCTGTTCTGATAGAAAACTTCAGAGTAGGGCCATAAATGCCATTAAGAGAAGAATTCATGCTATATCAAATTCAAGTAACTTCAATTAGGATACAAGGAAAATATCACCTCTATCTACATCAGCAACTGGGAAAATAAATCCTTAAAAAACCTAAAAATAACTTTTAAAATTGGAATATAATTGAATTATTTATATGTAACATCTTAATTATCTAAATAAATGGAACCTATTAAAAAAAGGCTTTTTAACCCCTAAAATTAGTATTTTGGCCAATGTAGCCTCTGAGTTCCATCCCACATGATGCTTCAGAGTCAAGGAATGGAGAAATTATTAAAAGGGAATTAAAAAAATCTCTAAGAACACTGTAATGATAGTTTGTTTTCTTTAAACACTATGCACACCGACATTAATTAAGCTGTGACACAACAATCAACCCAGGGATCACTTTTACAGGAGCGAAAGATATAAAATAAACTGCTTCATATAGCCCATTAATTAAAATGGGAAGTGACTGCAGAGTAACCTCCTGAGGCTCACGCATGCTGAGAGGTGAAGGGGCTGACCACTGCCTGCTCTTCATCACGGCGGTGATCCTCAGAGCATCCTTGACAGCACTACCTCATGAGAGGGAGGAACAAGCATGCGTAACAGCACTTTAGACCTCCGACCGGACTTCAGAGTTCCGTATCTACAAAGAAGAATGTGTTTGTTGCCAATATTTTAAACATTAACGATTCTGCAATGCACACAAGCCACAGTTGGCTCTATTCAGACACTGGCGTCACACCAAGATGCAAACAGCAGCACCGTGGTGGATGCAAAGCGCTGTCCGACTGAGTTACTCTCATGGAGGTTTCCTCCCCTCACTGTGTCTTTCATGGCATGAAAAGCAGCTTTGCCCCTATTTCCTGAGTCAGGGGATGTAAACAGTTACTCAGTACAGATCAGAAACTGAAAAAGGCAATAGTTATTTTAAATTAACTGCTTCCACTCCACAGCTGCTACATCCTTTTGCCCCTCTCACCAGCAGGTCTTTACGGCATTGTCAGTCCATGGATCAACATCACATGCACAAATAAGCCCTTGACCTTCAAAAGCATGAGCACAAACTCCCCAAATGCCCACCAACCAACTGGCTTCAGCTCTGCAGGAGAAAGAGGGGGCAGAGGGACCTTTCTACCAAACACCAAATCATTTTGGTATCTCAAACATTACGCAAATATTTCACATGAATGCTTTGCTGCCTCAAACCAAAGCTCCTTGCACTTGGAAAACAGCTCAATCACAAAGCAGCTTCCACCTCATTTAAAAAAAAAAAAAAAAAAAAAGTAAAAATTAAGCAAACAGTATTTGCAACATCTGGAAGGAAACTGATAGATAAGATTTGCTGCCTAGTATACTCTATGTGTATTGCTGGAAGCTTACTTGCAACATTTAAGCATGCAAAATATTTGCCTGCATTGGTCCCAGAAGATGTACTGGGAAACCAGGACAGCCCTCACGGTCTAAGTGGAGAAAGAGCACTGCAGTTTTAATGCGATTTAAGCCAGCCTCCATTTGGCATGCATTGGGGTTAAGTGGGAATATGATATCAGCCTTCACTTCCTACAAAGTTGAAAAGAAATCTGTTTTCGGCAATTCCTGCCAGGATTTTCCATCCAGAGAGCTAGCACACATACATTTACAGTAGCAAAAGCCCAATCCAGATCCTGGCAACCTACAGTGTGGAAGTCCTACCAGGATGTCTCAGATACAGACACATGTGAGATGATTACGCAGACACTAATCCCAACAATAATCCTCCCCAAAAGCAAAAATATTACAAATTCTTCAGAAGGCACTATTCAGAGCTCCACAATATAAATCTGTTGCAGGAGCCAACATTACAAAGGGGTGTTTTTATTCAAGATTTTGCAGGTGATACACACTTCTATAAAAATACGCAGTTAAGACTTCAATCCTAAACAGTGGTAAAGAACATTTTTCATATTGTATTTATATCAAAAAATATTCCTATTTTCCAGTCACAACCATTTTGCCTGTTCAAGAAGATATCAAATTAAAAACAGTCTCCAGGGTCCTTTCCACTTAAATTCTTCTCCCACAGACCCAAGAGCACATGCTAGCGCTATGTTTCTACATTAACTCGGAACCACGTTATCTTCTTATTCTTACCTTTTGTGTACTTGGTATAAACAAAATAAATGAATTATTTTCCCAAGCTCTGCTACAGAGGCACCTTATTATAAATCAGTTTCACTTTAAAGGCTAGTATGGCTAGAATTATTCATTAAGGAATTACCTGACAAATGCAAATGGCATTTACTGCAGAAAGTCACCAGATTAACACCAGGAACTAACAGTGTAAATTAAGACTATGGAGCAAATTAGCATCTCTACAACTATGATCCACTTTATTGATAATATTTACAGGAAGTATCTATTGGGAAGACTCCCAATAATTGAATTCTATAATTTATTTTTTCTTAATCTTCTGTCTAATAAAGACTCTCTTGAAAAAATAACAAAAACAAACAAACAAAAAAATCCATGACACTTTCTTTCTACAAAGCTGGAAATCCAAATAAGGTAGCAACATTTAAAGTCTTAAAGTTAAAACTGATTCCATTATCCAAAGAAGAAAACAGCAAATGACAAAATGAACAACTATATGTTTTGTTGGCTTTTATAGTGCTCCACTTTCTTCTGTCTATGCTTTCAATACTTCAGACTCTAATGCTAATCGATATTGACATACATAAAATCATAGCAGTAAGAAAGACAAGTAGACTTTTCCCCAAAGTAGTAATTGTTTACTTGTCAGGATTTACTGCTAATGTACCCAGCTCGCTAAGAATATAGTCATCTATTTCACAACAGTTGTGTAATTCAAACAAGGTCCTAACACAAATAAAAGTTAAATTGGCCATGTTGCCCTTTATGCAGTAATTTTGTATGGATGAGCTGTCATTTTAAATTTGACTGAAAATAACTGTAGACACCTTAACCGGATTAAAAAGAAAAACTAAGCCACTTCTCCATAATAAAGCCAATTACCAAGCAGCAGGGATCCACTTCATCATCAATTAATCTAGTCAATGTGATCACTATTCAATACATGCAAAAGGAGAGTTGCATTTAAAGCACTTTAATTAACTCAATGCATAACAAAATAATCAGGAGAAATTTATAACACTTTTCTCCTGGTTTCAGGAGACACTTTAAATGCACAATTTTGCTTTCAGAAATAAGTGTTTCTCCAGTATGAAAACAATTTAGACTTTTTTTTTTCCCTACAGAAAGGGATTTAAAAACAAGAAAAGAAATAGTGATCT
>JAAGAY010138948.1:0-10045 GCA_011801015.1 Ardeotis arabs
ACCATTGCTGCCACAGCTACTAAACCATATCTTGTAGCTTCTCATCAAGCCGCCTCTTGAACGCTGCCAGGGACGGCGACTCCACCACCTCCCTGGGCAGGCCATTCCAGTGCCTGACCACTCTTTGGGAGAAAAAGTTTTTCCTCACGTCCAATCTAAACCTCCTCTGGTACAACTTGTGGCCATTTCCTCAGGTCCTGCTTGTTGCCTGGGAGAAGAGGCCAAACAATTATAGTTGTGTCAGAGACTATAAAACAGTGTAAACTATATGCTTTGTTTATTCATTTATTATCAATCATATGAGTAATGCTGTTTATATAAAAGTAGGGATCCTTAACATGGTCCTACCAAGTTTTGGGCAAGTCTCCAAAAATTGCAATTTCAGCTCATGTGAAGCTGAATATGAGGTCTGAGATGTACTATACACAGTTCAATTCCAGGGGTTTTTTTTCAGTGAAACTTTGATGTGTACTGTTTCACATCCCTTTTGTCAGCAACAATGTTAACTATGCTGTTCTATAAATAAATAAATAATTAAATCAGTGAAGGATTGTATTCCTCCAGTGTGCTCGCTACACAGCTGACAAATGTGGTTATGGTGGTTCAGTCATTGAGACTGAACCTGATGTAAGAGGCAATGCCAGCGACCTTCCACAAATATCTAAAATATATGGTAACTGTGTGTTGTGATTTTGTCCTGAGTTCAGGAGCTCCAGGTGTGATTTTGGAGACTTTGGAAGTATTCCTATTAGAGTATATTTCTATCCTGTGGAAAAAAAAAAGGTCTAATCTCAGCTGTAAATGCTGAGAATTATACGTCATTTTCCTTCGAGCAATAAATGCTCTTTTGTCTATCTAGATTTTGTTACGTGCTTTTCACAATAATTCCTAACAGTGCTGCTCTAAGTCATTAAAATATCAAAATCTAGTAAGTCAGCTGGCAATAAATGGAAAAAATAGAAATCCATAGCAAAGATTAGTAATATCTAAAAGTGGTTTATGGGTCCTAGTGGGATTCCTCCTTTTTTAACAACAAAGTGCAGAGTGAAAGAATATACACAGCTTACTTTGTCTTCCTATTTCTTTTGATCTGAAAGAACAATCAGATAAGGCTGATTTCTGAAGACAGTTCAGAATGAACAGATTTCAGTTGCCCCCAGTGATAACCATCATTGTCAACAGGAGGCATTCCAGGTACTGACACTAGAGCCTTAAATGTTCAGATACTGAACATTTTATCTTTTATTTTAAAAACTACTGCTGGGAACTCTCTTTATGGAATGCAATGGATGATGAGTATTTAGAAGAAGAATGAACCCTAAAGGAGAATAAAGCCCAAGCCTCAGAGACTGTCAGTGAACACCAGAAGGACAGAATAATTTAAGGTTAAGGTGGTGAATTTCATGCACACAGAAAACCTGAAGCTGTGGAAAATGGAAGGATAGAACTCTGGAGTTACAGGCTACAAAACCAAAATTAAAAGAATTTAGAGGCCCTGGCCCTAATGAGCCTTTGTGAATCAGTACACACTCTGTCAGAGTTCAGCAAAACTTAGTGGTTTTTCACAGAGAAGGCTCAGAACTGGAATATGTTGAGGTGTTGATAATCAGAGTATCTGAATTAAACCACTGTACAGAAATGCTAATAGCTACCTTCTATAAGCCATGTCATTTAACAAGTGCTGTCAGTCCCTCTAACATGCAAGTTTCAGCTCTCAATTTTTGAACAAAATATTGATTTTGAGCGCAGTGTGACAGTTGTGTTTTACATGACCCATGTACATTGTACAAACCTCACTGAACATGGCACAGCGCTATGCAGTGTATTATGAAAACTGATTGTTTACAAATGTAAAGATCATTTTTCTCATTTAAGGGTATTTATGCCATGCCTGCTGCACAATGCTGATGATTATTTTTTAAGTTAGTAGTTAGCTATCTTTATGACTATCTATCTAAGTTAGTAATTGTCAGCTTAACACACCTCAAAACCAGGATAAAATACACTATTATCACTCATCAAGGATAACTCATTTTGAATGAGCAGATACAAAGAAATTAATAATCGGACTTTTTAATGTGCTTATCACTGCCATTGTAGCTTAAAAACGTGCCTTCAAAATGCATATTTTTCCTTATCTAGTTTGCCTTCAAATAGTTTGCTCTGCCTACCAAACCCAGATATGGCATTCAAACACATGGACTCCAGTCCCCCCATTGGAGCCACTGTTGCTTTCATGAGTTTTGGATAAAATCCTTTGTCTGTTTTTTATACTCATAATTGGGTCAGAGTTCATCAGGTTTGGAGAGTTTCTGAAGATCACTATTAATAGGAGCTCCATTGCCATATATGTCCCCCTGGAAAAACAAGAGAAATATGGAATTGTTAGAGATCAAGTTAAACCATACTGACATTTGTGAGCATGTGGGCAACACTTCATTTGTTTGAATCCAAAGAGGTCTTAGAATTATTTAATTTTTACTAGCATCTGACCAGAGTTGAGTAGAAGGTGGTGAATCTTGTATCCCAGTAGGATTTTTCAGGGTCTTGATACAGCAAATGCAGGTGCTGATGAGTTGATGGCCTGGTCTGTGATTGTGAATGTCTGTGGATAGTAAAGAGGAAAAATCAAAGCATACATTTGAAAGTCACAGACATTGAGGAATATAGCTAAATTTAGATCTCACCTTTTCTTCCTCCCTCCATTACCTTGATTTATTCCTTGATCCTTTCACGAGTTTCTACTTGTGTGAGAAGCGCACGGGTTTTAGGACACATTCAGTGTGTCTCTTTGGGCTGGCTGTAACTACAGCCATTCTAGAGGCCAGGCTGCCCAGTTGCCTGAGCGTACAGGAATGCCTTCTTTATTTCCCCTGAGATTCCTTTGTTGGTAAATCACTCCCAGTTCTGACCTGCAAGGAAAATACAATCCCATAACTTTCTTGTATATCCTTCAAAACCGGCGAAAGTCTTTCTGCAGGAAGATCAGGGAGAGCAAAGTTAGGAAGCACCAGCTGACTTTTGGGCAACTCAACGTGTGTCTCTCTGGCATTCATTTTTTCCACCACTCAGTAGTAATATCTCTTAGATAATGTTCCAGGAACATAGTTTTACACAAAGAGCTGTACATAATGTGAACATCATTACTTTGCACACTGCAGAGAAAAGGTTGCAATGATGGCAGGTGTGGAATATGACTTCTCGGTTATATATTCTGAAACAAATTTTTCCAATGAAAATGTAGTGTACCAGGTGCAAAAAAGTTAATCAAGTATCAGTTTGGCTTATTGTGTTTTACTAAACAGTTTCTAAATAGATGTGCATGAAGGCAACAGAAAAAAATGTATGGAAAACATGCGTTGCAAATACCTGTAAACTTTAAGATGGGCTCTACGTTATGTAGAATTTGATTGTGACAGTGAAACACATATTAAACATAAAGACAGTTAAACTAGAAATCCAGTGTGAGTATCCTCTTTAAATAAGCATAATCCAAATTTTAGCCAGCTGGGCCCTTCAGAATTTTGACAAGATTTGTGTGTATTGGGCAGATAAGCATAACCATTGTGCTGGTGTCCTCTACTGCTAGCACACATGCACCATTAGGTAACTGGAGTTTGAAAGCGTGCTGTGGGCTTATGTAAAACTGGAGAGCTCCATTTTACATTTAAAGTATGTAGAGCAAAAACCTGATGCACAAGAAAAACAATTTTTTCCCTATGTTTTCCCCTAAAAATGCAAAAGCTCTCCTTATACTTCATGTAGCAAATTTTTATTAGTGACACTGATCTGAAAGCCCACCTTGCTGATCTTTTTTAATTGTTGAAATACCTGTACATTGCTTTAATTTTTTATGTAAAGTTATACAGTGTTGACATATTCTGTAGCCCTTCTATATCAGGGCAGCATGAAAACCTTTCTTTCCATGCCTACTGAAGAAATCATTGGGGTTAAATGACAGGGCTCTACCAGTGATTTGCCTGTCACAGAGAACTGTAAATTGTAGGCTGTCTCCAGGATAGTGTTTAGACACATTCTGAGATTAATGGTTTTGCATAGACAGTTTGGACTTCAAATGATTTTGAGATAAGCTCCATCAAGAAGATTCTTCCAGTTTGAACTCAAGTGAAAGTGCTTTGCATTTTAGCTACATTTAGATGAAACTTTGCTGGCACAGAACAGACAGTATCTGATAGAAAAATGAAATGGTGTCTCTTATGTTCCAGACTACATAAAAATTTTCACCTCCGGCTTAACTCTTTGTGACAGATTTCTTTTTTTATTGTAGTTTTTAACACTTTAAAATAACAGACAGTAATGAAACATCTTATTTACATGATTGAGCAGCCTGTATCTTTTCTCTTAAAGAAGCATAGCTCAGACGGTCTATATCCTGGATTTATGGAAGAGGAACCTAGGTAAGATGTATGAATCACCTGGGAAAATATCTCCCTTTCAGAATGTGCTAATTCATTCACTTTTCAGAACCTCAATTGATAATTTATATATTTCTGTAGTGAAATAGGTATTATGATCCAGCAGCTCTAAATTAAGATGAAGGTTAATAATAAGGTTTTCTTTTTCATGTGTTAAAGAGAAAAATTTTATCAGAATAATAACTTTTTCATGTGTTTTGTAGCCACAGAAAACACCTTTCTCATTGTTATCAATCAGGTTTCAGCTCTTCTGAATATGTACTGAAAATTGTATGATTTCAGTAGAATATTAGACATATGCTGTAGCAGTGGCAGAGCCATGCAAGAACCAGCATAATGGGCTGGAGGAAAAGGGGTAAAAGATTTGCATCTTTCTCATAAGTAACTTGTAGTTCATGGAAGCTGCCTCTTCCTCTGGGCTAAGAGAGACAATAGTTATTACTTAAACAGACTAGTCATTGTGTTGTTGGCCAAATATACCCCACTGGAATCTGACAGCTCGTGGCCTCCTTGTATTACCTACAGTAGGAATTTTCCTGTCAAAGGACACTGGATGTCTTCCCTGCTCAGCTTAGTACTGATGGTGTTATATGACCTCAGATTTCTGAGTTGCATCATGTGATTAAAGGAGAATTAAAAGGTCTTTTTAGGAAAAAAAACAAACAAACAAACAATGTAGCTTTTCTTTTCCAAAAACATCTTCATAATTTTTAAATTTCAGTGTTTGTTTTTACATACAGTATTTGTGAATCTTTTTTATACTATTGTATAATTGTGACTGAAACATTGATTAAGATATACAGAAGACTGAGATGAAAACAGAGATGGATTTGAACAGCAGGTCAGAAATTTATTAACTTAATGTAGCAAACATTAAGCAGGGCGTGTGCAGGGATCTGCAGGACTCCCACCATAAAATCCCACAGCAAATGCATAGTGTCTTCAGTCAACGTGTCAGTAATTTGAACACTCCCTTTTTGTCCTCCATGGCAGGTAAATAAGGTACAAATGGGGCACTACAGCTAGTAAATACTTCACATTTCTGATTTGAAGAGCCAGGGTCCACCAGAAGAGTGCATGAACATTCCCACTTCTGGGGGCAAACCAACTGGAATTTTATTCATAGTGAGCACAGGCCTCAGCCTCCTAGTGACTAATAGCAGCCATATACTTTTAAAGCCATTTAAAATTAAAAAAAAAAAAAAAATTCTTCAATGTAAGACAAAAAGATCAAAACTAAGCCAAACTGAAACTGAAACCAATTTGGGTTTAATGGGAAAACACTCTTCCCCGTTCCTGGATGTGGCAATGGGTTAGAGCCACAGAGCTCCTATGACAGCATCGTAGTCGGAGTGGGTGAAGCAACTAGAAGTGAGGGACTTCTCAAGCCCTAGGGTGAAGATTAAACGTTTAAGGTAGCAAACAAATTTATAAGCCACAATTCCCCTTTGACAGAGAGGAGAGGCCATCTTTCAGGAGGAGCCGGGTTTGTGTTACTCAGTGTGCGTGATTCTCTCCTCCAGAAATTGAGTTGTTCACATAATGAGGCAGGCTGCCATTGCTTTCCCTCGCTGAAAAACAAAAAAGGCAACTCAAAACCTCATATAATTTATTAGTGTCAAAACATTTCAGTTATAATAGCTTAACTTGTTTGTTTTAATGCAGCTATGGAATGTATTTGATGCCCTATTTTTTTTTAACAACCAGAGCCAAGGTTTACAAAAAATATAACACACAAATAAGTGTATGTAAAAAATCCTATTCTGAATATGATTAGTGTATGCCACTTGCAAATGTCAGCAGTTATTTTTAGTGGAGAGCATTTGTAAGATCTGGCAGAGAACTCTTGAAATGTCAGGAGGGTAAGAGGAAGCAAAGCACAAGGCAGATACATATACAAATACGTCAGAGGGTTGTAATAGTAAGTCCATCATTTTTTGAAAGACAAGACGGAGCTGTCTTGAAACCGACCTGATAGATCATAGTTCCTTTCCCATGTCATAGGTATTGTGCAGACATGACAAAATTACTTGAATTTTTGAAAGAAGCTTGTTTCCTTGTAATCTGAGGAAAGAGCTTGTTCTCCCCTTCCTCCTTGTTCATGGACAGATTGGTATTGTTATATACTGTATTGCACTCTACTTTTAAGAGATGTGCGTTACACTTATGTAATTTCCTTCTGGTAGATTTATCACCAAGATTTGCTTCAAAATATCTGAGAAGGTATATACTCTATCTTACAAATATAAAAAAACCACACATTCAAACCCCACTGGAAGTTTTAAAGGGAAGAGCAGTCCTTTGACAGCATTGTTCACAAGCACAGTAATAGTGCTGTTCAGCACTGTTATCATTTTCCTTGATACAGGAATAGCTGTAGACTTGCCAGGTATACTCTATTAACAATATTTTCACAGTGAAAGATGAGTTAGATTTGTATGCAGCAGTATTTTGAGCATATCCTTCATCTCATGCATGGTTCTCATTTTCTCTACTGTTTTTAACAACTCTATTTATTTCTGCCTGCGTACAATCAGGAAAGCTGCTGAGTTTTTATGGGGACAAAACTCGATACCTCTTAGGATTAAATAATTTAGTTTTCCATTTGTGCAGGAAGAGCACTTTCCTCTTTAATAAACATTGTACTCATGGATTTCATGTCATCCAAGCTGAAGTATGACATTTTCACTCACAGATTATGTAGGGTTTTTTTGTTTACTCGTTGTTGTTTTTCCCCAAAGCCTCATACCTAGTTCCTGTTGCAAGGTAAATCCTGTGTCCTCCACACCTATCAGTGCTGGTGTCTTTGCATCAGAACGCTGTCCTCAGAAATCAATCTGAATCCCTACAATTATTAAGGTCTCTTTGGGCAGATCCCAGACTTTGGGGTCACCAGGAACAGAAAGCTTCCCATCCATTTCCCATTATTCTCTTGTCATTGATTTTTGGGAAATTGTGGGAGGTATACCTCTAGAGAATCATAGAATCATAGAATGGTTAGCGTTGGAAGGGACCTTCAAAGGTCATCTAGTCCAACCACCCTGCAAGGAGCAGGGACATCTTCAACCAGATCAGGTTGCTCAGAGCCCCTTCCTTGAACACTTTCAGGGATGGGGCATCTACCAGCTCTCCGGGCAATTAACTTCTTTTGAATCGTTTTACAGATGTTACATACTTTATTGCTTTCTTAGTTTACAGGAAAGGTAATTTTCATCCTTTAAAAGTATATCAGGTTATGGAAAATTACACTGAGAGCTGGAGATAAAATGGACCACCTGCATAAGCAAATGACATACTAATGGCCAAAACATAACTCAGAGTCCTCTTCTATTGTAGTACATGTTCTGAGAATGCAAATATAGGATTTATTGATAGGTCAATTTATTTCTGCTTACAATAGAAATGACAAGACTGACCATGATGGAAAATGGAAAAGCAGAATAAACAGTATCTTAATTGCATGAATGCAGTTAAACAATTTTAAATGTGATGCATTTTAACTGTTTCCAAGCAATTTTAAAAGTCATTTTCCAGAGTTCCTTTTAAAAAATGTATAGTAAGTAAAAATTTTGCTCTCTGCCTAATCTTGGAGAATTTAAATAAAATAACTAAGGTTGATAAGGAAGCTTAAGGGACACTGTCAAATTTTAGCACATTGAAAATTTGACCTAATGTAAAAAAAAAAAAAAAAAAAAAAAGTTGTATCTTCCTATACGCTCTGAGCCTGAGAATCCTGCAAAAATGGAAGTTCCAATACAAATAAAAAATCCCAGCTCACACTAACACAATTCTTTCTCTGCTGCTGCAGGTAAATCTCCTTTATCTACTTACTTGCTTCTTGTGCTAAATACTTCAATACATAAATACAACATTCTGAAGCATTTACAGAGTCCAACTCTTGTTTGCTCTGTTACAGTAATACAGGAGACAGATAAAAAAATTGTATGTTCCCAAAGAAATGTCTACTTTTATCAAAATATATGTGCAAATTAAGTCAATGTTGTGGATTTATTTTACAAGTCTCTAAGGTAAAACAGTGTTTTCCTTCCTTGTATAATTTCAGCTACTTAATATCAAAATCTTTTGTTAAATACTAGGTTTGTTTTAGACTAATATGATACAATGAACTCTAGAAAAAGGAAAAAAAGATACAAGACCATTTTTTTTTGTTGCATTTTATTCATACAGAATATTATGAGTTTTATTATTGATGAAGCTAAGAATGAAAGAAGATAGATGTCAGAAGGCAGCTCCTTTTGTACTGATGTGAAAGAAAAATGGCTCACATAAAAACAAATAAGCCTGGAACTATAAAAATACTGGATATAAAAACATTTTTTGTGGGAGGGCAGGAATTTATTTTCTTTTTTAATGAGGAGCGCATAATGGTATACGAATGATTCAGAAATTGCCCAAGTTAAAGTACTATTTCAAGAATATTAAGAGGCAAAACTAGGGCAGGGCAAAATTAAAAGTAAAATAGCAATCTGAGTTTAGGATCTAAATCCATATTCAAGCCCTTTATAGTAGAGTTGATATTTGAAAAGTGCTTAACACTCACTATTTGCCACTGAAATCAGTATTTTAGAACACTAGGGTCCTAAGAACCTGAGCACAAATATACACATTTAACTAGAGGCTCCTATTTTTGTGACTCTTGATTAACAGGTAAGTAAATAAGGCAATATTAAAAAAAAAATAAGGCAATATAAAATGTAGAGGAAGGATTTGTTGCAGGAGAGAGCTATGTTCGTTATCTGAATCCATGGAGAATCCAGAGCCAAGAGACTTAGGAAATTTTAAGTTGGCATTACCAAGCAGATCTAGTTACCAGGAAGGATGGACAGGAGACTGTCACTTTTCAAAATGTGTTGTCTTGGAAAATGAATCGGAGATTAATTAAGAGGGCCACAAGTGATGAAATGGGGGGAGGAACCTGATTAAGATGCACTGGAGCTCAAGGAAGTCTAGAGAGAGGGATTTAAAATAAGAGAAAAATAAAATGAGATAGTGGGGGAAAAAAAATCCAGTATGCAGAGTTCATATGAAGGCAGAATTTGTTCTCCAAAACATGCTAGTCTAGCACACCATTATTTGCCTACACATTTTTAGCACTGCATAGGCCATGATTGTAAAATGCAGATATTTGCGAGATGCCTGTCTGTGATGTGAGTATATATGGTACTAAAAGGAACAGAGAGACTTAGGGCTATGAATCTCCTTTTCTATCCCATATGTCGTTCCTGATCTTTGCTTGACCGAATAAGTTATGAATATATCTTAGAATTGCTTGAATCTGTAAAAAAAAAATAAAAAAGATAAAAAGCCTTCAGAGATTTTTTTTTTAATACATAAATTTGCAGAATTTTTAGTTTGCCATTTTGCAGTTTAGCAGATTGGCTTTCAAGGCACTTGGCCCAAGATAATCTTTGAACCTAGCAGAAAATGAACACTGCTGTTGTATTTGTATCGCAGCACAGTGGATATATATTCCTGACAAGCTGGGTATTTTGGGTTTTCTCAGGGAGTTCAGACACTGCTAATAACTTGGTAACAAAAAAATTAAATATGAATATAGTGTTATTTAGCTTGTAAAAAAAAAAAAAAAA
>JAAGAY010138949.1:0-13576 GCA_011801015.1 Ardeotis arabs
AAAAAAAAAAAAAGTACCAAAAAGCCACCCAAAACAAAAAAAAAACCCTGATCAAATAAAAATAAAAATTTAAAAAAAAAACCACAAAAAAACCCAAAAGGAAAACCACAGGAAAACTTACTAGTCCTGAAATTTGATGTAACATTGTGTTGAAAGATTTCTTGAGAAGATGCTGCACACAGATGATTTCCTAACCTTCATCATAAATGTAACTCTAAAATTAAGGTTAATTTCAGTCTATGGACCATCAAAGGAGAAAGACAAGACAATGCCTCTGTAAAAAGCCACCCTCTCCAAGTCACGTGAAATCCAGTAAACATTTATAGTCCTGAAGCTATAAAATTGTTCAAGGTAACACTGATCTTCCAAATACCTGGGCAACCATACCAAAACCTGAGAAAACATGTTCACCGTTTCTGATATGAGCCTTTGCTGCAAGTTCAAGTGTGTGCACAATCCAACATGACTTGGTGCTCTTGAATCTTTTGGTTTCCTCTGCATAAGGCACCCCTAGTCCTGACTCTGAAGACTCAGGAAAACCCCCCAATGCTCTAGCTTCTAGGGTGCTTATACCTTTCAGTGCTAATCATGAGTATAATCTTAAATTCTGACCGAAATTTGAGACCAGGGCCCTTAAGAGGCACAAATCACGAAGGATATTATTCTCCCTGTTCAATAAAATAAATGAAATATCAAATTTAGAAGCTACTGTGTATTTCTGATCTGAAAGCCTAACTTTCTTTCACGCATAAAATTGCACAGTAACCAAGATAACACTCCGAACTTCAACAAGAGAGATGTGCATCCCAGTAGAAGCCTTTTTTCTGTCATATTTCCATAAATCAACCTTAATAACATCAACCATTTTCAGCTTACTGGAGTGTGCATTACAAGAATTAAACAAGACCAGCATCCCAACCACAGTTCAAGTGGTTGATGGAGGCTTATAAGAATTAGTGAAAAGCAAATCCATGGGAAGAAGCATCTCTTCTTTCTTAATGAAAGAAAGATAGGTGAAAATGAAAGATGCAACACAACTTGGTGCATTTCCAGGTCTTAAGTGGTTTGACTGGAAGGCCACCCACTCTAATGATTTCCTGCTGTAATTGCACAAAAAGGGGTTTCCTCCTTATTCATTTGCATCTCTTTCGTGTCCCACTTTTATGAGTGAGATGATTTAGCACTAGTGTCCACTGAATAAAAAAAAAACAACCTGATTAATGTGCAGCAGTTGACATTATAGCATATACATTAATGTTAGTGATGGAAGAGCCTCATGTAATTAGATTAGAAATTGAATAAAATAATGAAAAATTTAACACAGCCTTTGTCTTTATACATTACAGTGAGATGGCTGGGAGGTCAGTGAGTGGGAAGCAACTTGGGGTGTTTTATATTCTTTTCTGGTAAAAATTTGTTTAATGCAGGCCCATGATTAAAAAGAATGTGGTATCCCACTGAGAGACAGAGGTACAAGAGAGGGAATAATAAATCGGTGGCATTGACAAGGTGTCATTTATCATCTGCTTTAAAATGTCAGGTCATGTCATTGCACTGAAATATTTTCTCTCTTGATGTATGTCTTACAAAGCAAGTTCAATGTTTGACACTTTCCTATTTCAATAAAAGAAAACAGCTTTTAATCTGGAAAGCACAGTAACCAACAGGAAAATAAGGTCAATTTGAGGCTCTTATTTGAACATTTTTTCACAAGCCTCTTGAAAAAGCCTATTTTAAGTGTCCTGCTTCATCACAGAGCCCTGTTCTTCCTCACAGAGCCCTGGCTGACAATCTGCCTTTTTCTTTCCCCTCTTTTTTAAAAAAATGAAGTATGTTTATGTGATTTCAGTAGCAAAAAGCAAAAAAGACAGAAATGTTAATTTCTGTAGAACTAGAGTGTTGTGATAAATAAGTCAACTTTTCAACCATGGAAACTATTAAGGGAATATTTCCCAGGCTGACATCAACTACATGCTGGAAATACATGTAGGGAATTAAAATAAGTTATGAAATTATATTGATGACAAAATCCATTAAATAAACCAGACATCTTATAGGAGAAAAGAGTGGTTATTATGTTTGTATTTTTTTGCATTAGTGAAGAATAAACAGAGATGAGGTAAATCCTCATTGCGAAAGACTTTTTCCTATAAATCTATCGGAAACATAGACGATGGAGAAGTGGGGGAATGGACTGATAATGACAGAACATAATGCAATTTCAAATTAAGTCACAAATTTTACTCACAGGATGCATTTGAGAAAAATAAAATTAAGACTAAAAACTCTAGTCAAGGGTAATGGAAAAAAAACCTGAAACTTGCTCCTACACAGTGCTTAGAAACACGCTCCCTAATGAACCTCAGCATTAGTTACTTCTTGAATCTACTCTCCAAGGAGTACTCTATGTTATTGTTTGGGAAACACGCCATGAATAAAACCAAGATGACAGGGCTAAGAGTCAGCAGCAGTAGATTAAAATCTAACTCATTTGATGTTTCTAGGAATACATCTAGACCAAAGCACCATGGCTCCTGACTTGTCTGGTCCTTGAGACACAAAATAGCTGAAGGTAGGAGTGGAAAAGGAGAGAAAGCACCATATGTACTTACAGACAGATTTGGAGCAGTGGACAACTGTTTTGCTGGGAGTTTTGTTGGAAGGCTGGCTGTTGCCAGAACAGTATTATCTGAGTAAGTGCCTAGAAAGTGCCGTTGAATTTGAGTCTACGTGCAAGTCTGCTTTTTGCAGTGTTTTTCTCTCCTCCATTTGTTTGCACAGCCCACAACTTCAGGGCAATACCATTGTGCACAGCTTTAAACCTGCCTACACAGATTCAGCAGCAATGTTTCCACTGATACAAGGGTGTATTTCCTGAAAACAAAAGGGATGGGCTATGAAGATCCCTGCCTTGGCAGAACAGGCATGCAACAAGGTGAAAAAAAACTAAGAGTGAAAGAGTTTTGCTAATGCCTTCCTCTGCCCAGTTCTTACTAGATACTGCTTCTCTAAGCTAAGCATTTTTTCCTATTTTTTTTTTCTCCATCAGCGAGATATATTCAGCTCATCAGTCCCCAAGTGGATCCTAAACTTGCAAAGGAAGTTATTTGATATCTCTGCCCCACTTTATCTCCACCAGTCATTATATATTTATCCAGAGGAAAAATTTGGAAATACAGCAAGTAGTACCAACATAGGAATGAAGACCCTATGTTGTGACTAGACTTTATTCTGCTTTCTCTGTACATCAGTAGAAACATAGAATAGATCCACTGAAAGCAGCAGCTGCTCTTTTTTTCCTGACATTTTAAGAAAGACCAGATCCTGGTTTAGCAAATCTCTGTTTCTCCAGTTCAACCACATCTCAGCATCAGTAATTTTCAGTCTCTCCTTACCACAACTCCTCTGGATTTATCCCTAGAATTCCAGGAGGAAAACATAGTGGTGGGAAGGATGGGGAGAAAAAACTCAGTTTTTAAGGAGCAGGATGAAATCATGTACCAAAAAAGCCATTCTATACCAGATGTGTATTAAAAAATAATACTAATATACCAATTTGGCCTAGCTTCCTGGGCAGTATCTGCTTTCAGTGTTAATAGCTGGTTTGTACAACATCATACTGTAAAATCCAATTTATGATCAGCACCTCACAGAGCACACAGCAAGTTCTCTTACTTTTTTCATATTTCTGTAGTCTGGCTAGATTATTTTTTTTTACATCACCTTGGGCTGAATGCCTTGAAGACACTAGAAAAAAGCAAGTACCTTGTGTTATGTGTCAATGTTTCACTCCAGCTAATTGCAGTACAATTGGTTAGACTAGTACAGTAATACATGGCCCAATTGTACACAAGGGACTAGAGATTGTTGGGCAGGAGGGATTATTGCTGTTGTCTGTGGTTTAGTAGCGAGCATTTTGATTCGATGTCTGATACAGAATCATAATTAAAATTTAATTTGTGTGTGAGTTTGCAAGAGAGACAGACTGGGAAAATATGCACTCATTTTACAGATGATGGGGAGAGAGGTATTTTTCTCTGCATATGGACTGGTTCCAGTGAGGGATTCAGGAAGTTTCTAGTGAGGTGGCACAGCAAAGAAGCTCAAGATTGAAAATCCCCTAATCTTTAAGGTTAAGAATCTATTACAGTGCATGAAAGATCATCCAAAATATGTGGACAGAGGGCAGGTAGTTACCTGGAACTAGCTACTAGGAAACACTAACCATATAGGTGCTCAAGAAATCTCACCGCTTAGTTGCCTGCCCTAAGGATGTCAGAGAAATGCCTTCATTCCCTTTAGGATATCAATCTGGGAATCTATTCCTAAAAGTATTAACCCATTCCTTGAACAAACTTATCTTGCTCCCTCCTTTTTTATACTCCTGGAGGAAAAGGATTTGCCTCTATCACTCAGTTTTATTGTAATAATCTAGAAATTTAAGCTATATACTTTTTTTTAAAAAAAAAAAAAGTGTCATGATATTTATACAAGACTTTCGTCAATTTAAGTGATAGGATGCTAATATTAAGTTTTCCCACAGGATATATTTCAGCAGTTTTATCCCACTTATTGAAATACGTGCAAGTTTTACCAGCAGCAGTGTTAGCAAGATTTTACCACTATTAAACGCAGTGCACCAGCAAACATCTTTTACACTAAGTAAACCAGCAGTAGGATAGTTTAGTTTATATTTCATCTGTGAATATTTTACATTATTGTAGAAACAACGAATGTCACAGAAAGGCAGATGATGCACCTGCATTTTACCAGGAGGAAAAAATATTTGGCATCTACTGCCTGCAAGAAATCTGTGACAGAGGGAGCTTCTGCTGTAGGTGTGCATGTGCCACAACTTTCGAAATACAGAGACACACACTCAGACTATCATTGCTGATAGCTCCTTCAGCATTAGAAGTGGTATGTTACTGCTGTAATCATCTGTTGCATGCTCATAGACTCTATTTAATAGAAGTTCACTTGTAAATTAGAGATCATCCAGACTTTCCTGCAATATTTTCTGACAGACAAATAGTAAAAACTAAAACAATTACAATATACTGATGTGCAGCTATAGCATTGGACATTATTACTTTCTCTTAGATTTATTAGGAGACAAATAACAGAAATGCCAGGCTGCAAACTGAGTTGTGCAGGCTTCACAGCATACATGCCTTATCCTTTTCCCCATCACTGACCAGATTATGTGCTGTGGCACATTCTCAGTGATTCATTAAGTTCTCCAAAAGATACACGATTGACATAATAAAAGGCATTGGCTTTGGTTTTTATATAATGGTGATATACACAATGTTTTCCCCTCCTAACTGATTTCAGTTGAATAACTTACTTCTCTAACATCTCAAGGTTTGGTTGGTTGGTTGGTTTTTTTGTTTTGTTTTGTTTAACATGCTTTCGAGGACTGAGAAGTAAACAGTGGTTTATGCATCTAATGCATGCCAATTGCCTGCTCAAATACATTTGTTTTTTAAATTAATAAGAACAAAAATAAATTTGTGTTTTCTGCAGAAGTCCCCCCAAAACTCTAATTACCTAGAATCCTAATACTTAACATATATAACTGTGCATGATTTGTTGCAAATGATTTTTCAGCTTTTCTTTAGTTCTAATAATAAAGTTGTCCTGGTTTTGGCTAGGATGGAGCTAATTTTCTCCTCAGTAGCTGCTGTGCTTTGTATGTGAAGAATGCTGATAATATAACGATGTTATCACTTGTTGCTAAAGAGACCAAGGACTTTTTCCAGTTTCCCAGGTTTCGTTAACGTGCAGGTGCAAGAAGCTGGGAGATGTATAGCCAGTACAGTTGACTCAAACAGGCCAAAGTATTCCATACCATAGATGTATATAAGTGGAGGTTGGCTGGGTGGCCAGCACTCTTGCTCTTTCTCTCACTGCTTGGGATCATTCTGGGATAGCTTTTCGATTTTGTTTCTGTGATTGCTGCTTGGGATGGGCTGTATCGGTCATCAGGTGGTGAGCAACTGTGCATTTTTTGTTCTATATATCTTACCATCTCTATATTTTATTATTATTATCATCTTCCTTTGCTATCCTAGTAAACTGTCTTCATCTCAACCCACATGTTCTCCTTTCTTCCCGATTGTCTCCTCCATCCCCCTGGGGAGGGGGAAGGGGAGGGGGAGTGGGAGCGAGTGGCTACAGAGTACTTGATGGCTGACTGGGGTTAAACCATGACAAGTACTTCAAATATTATTGAAAAAGCTAGGAGGAAAATCTGGGTTTGAAAACAAATACATCTAACTCCATAATCTTACTAGCATAGCTTCCAAAAGCAACAAAACCACGGCATTTGCAAAAAAGCTGACATACCTCGTTTCTCAAACTCCTACTATAAAAATTGTGGAAAAAATTTACCTGCATATGGTATTAGAAACTGTCTATAAAATAGTAACAGTATCAGGTGGAAGTAAGCAATCTTTTTTTTTTTTTTTCCCCCCTCATAAATAATTTCCACACCCTTCCTTATTCCACATTTCACAAAGAGTAGTATGTCTTCTGGTCATTAAAACACATCTATTCTTTTTAAAAGCACCAAACCTTTGCAGATGGTAATCATATACACAACATTCTAGGTGTTTTAAGAAGCCTTTTTATACAAATAATTACTCACATTGATATAAAGGCATTGAATTACAACACACATGAAGGGACAAGTGTTGTAATAAGCTTCTAGCACCATACTTGTCAAGTATGACAAGAGATTTATCCCTAGAAAGTCCTAAAGTACAGGAACGGTACATTAGTTGCTCTGATAATGCTGAACTGTACTCCTATGTTGTAGTACCAGCTCTTGATAAAACAAATTCTCTTAAGATACAGCATTTTTATCCAGATACTGAAATTGAGGCAGATAATAATTTGCACATTTTCTTATTATTAATGACTGTGTTCAGTATATGAATGTAGCAACCCTGCCATTTTCACGGTTGCATCTATTTCAAATAGATAGCTTGGATCTGGGCGTTTGATGGCCCTTTCTCCCCTGTCTTCCCACATGCCAAAGCTCACCACAGAGGAGGTGGCAGGTAGATGCTCCCTCTTAACCAAACTGGGACATGGCAGTGTCACGAAGAACACTCAAGGGAGCACTCACAGGCGAAGGGATGCAGCTCTCAGAGAGCAAAACTTGGCATATTGGCAATGTGAGATCCCAACAGAGAAGATGTCAGAATGAAATGCCATAAAAATAGGTCCAAAAAAGTCTCCTTTTATTGGATCCGTAGCAACTATCAAAATATGCTGATGAACATTCATGTCTAACTTGGCAAAATCCAAATATATTCTGGTGAAAGTTGAGTTACTTTATATTTTTCCTTGTTCTCTTCTTTTGAGTTACTGATAATCAAGACCTAAAGCAGCCATATTCCTTAATTTCATTTTTCAAAACAGCAGCCTATTCTTGAGCAACTTTGGTATTTTACAAGAATAAAATTCACTTCTGTCAGACATTGTAAGGCAAAATAATAATTTAGGAATAATGTAATAAACAGCCCTTGAGCTGTACATCATGAGAAAGCTCTTCTTAGTTATATGTTAATTTTTATATATTTTAAAATTAATTACACTTTTTGTTAAAATAAACTAGCTGGCATGGGTTTGGAGTTTTTTGGTTGTTGTTTTTGTGGTGGTTTTTTTGCTTGTTTGTTTGTTTCATGCCAAGAGAAATGACAGAGCTACTACCAACCAGAGCAGAATCTCACCAACTGCAAGATCATAACTTCAAGGAAAAAAAAAAAAAAAAAAAAAAATCACATCTTTGGAACAGATCCAGAAGAAGTAATCTGGGGTGAATTCTTTTGTCTTTCATCAGAGCCTAACTGAAGGGTATAGATTATACCTGTCCATAAATTCCTCCAACTTCTTATAAGGATAAAAAGGACTGACTTTTATCACATATTAAAATAAATATTCATCAATAATAGTGCTGAATCAAGTGAAGAATAACTTCATCCCAACGATACTCTAGGAAATCCAGAACCATCCTATTAATTTCAATAAAGTTGTTGCAGTTTAAACATTTACAAAAAAAAAAAGCTGAGAACTGGGACTACTGGAGCATACCTGCTTAAAAGATATCTCACAGGTCAGTGATTAAAGTCTCACAAACAGTGGTTTTCCTCCAGAATAATTCCACTGGGTGACATTAAAAAAATCTTATTTTGTACCAGTCTTTGTATAAAAGTCTGATGGTAGCAAGTAAATCTCAGCAGGAGGACTGTAATTTAAAGGGAAATGCAGGGGATTGCCAGCAGAAGCGGTTGCACTTCAGTGGATCTCCAAGTGGCTATTGCTGCTGTATTAATAGCACAAAGGCAACACAAAGCATGCTTGCTGGTGAATGACAAGTACACTAGAGACTCAAAAAACATCAAAACAAAATGGTAGCAGGATATTTTTCCCTCACACCAAGTGGTGCACCCCCAGTAGCTGGCCTACTGAGCGGTCAACTGTAACCAAAACCAGCGTGTTTCAGCAGATCCCTTAGCCCACAATCTCAACAAGCACTGCCTTGTTGGAAAAAGCAATGAACACCCATCCAACGTTTGCTGTGGCTAGACTGGGTAACAGACATGAGCAGCTATTAAGGATGGTCGATGAGATGGAAACCCATGCAACCAGAACTGGGGCATACAGCAAAAAGCCTATAAAAGAACTGAAGCAGTGAGCCGCAATCTCAGGAAGCATGGCACAGGGGATGAAAGACAGTCTGGGTACTATTAAACTGCTGAAGAATAATATCCGGGGGGGGATGAGCATTAATGAATATTTAGACGTGGAGAAGTCCAAATGAAAGCTAACTGAGTACATATTCCCTGCTGACACCAATTTCCTACATATCCTACCACCATGATGAAAACTGCTAGTGTGAGGCCTAAAGAAAATTTTTTGCTCGAAGCAGTAAAATCTTAAGTACTGCTGTTCAACTCCGCAAATTGATAATAAGGTCTGATTGTACCAAAAGCACTCCCAGGAAACACTGGGGCACGTGTCCTTCATGCTGCTGAACTGGTGGTTCACCAGGCAGGACCACTATTCATCTGGTTCTGAATATCCTTACTCCTTCCTTTCAATGATATACATAAAACCACATATAAAATACTACTAAGTCAAATAACCTTACAGTCTACTACTTTACATAAAAGCTCCTGAACATCCTGGGTATTTGTATTTCTGGTGAACAAGAGCGAGGAAGAACAATACTACAGAGGTCCGCAATCCCTCCAGCCATCATCTCAAAGCTCATCAGTTGTCAAGTGTTCAAACAGGTCAGATACAAGTGTAAGAACAAACAAACTGAAATTTATTCTTATGCAAAGGGACAGATCAAGACAGATGCAGCACTACCACGTCCTATTGCCCTAGCCCTTGTGCTAGTCTGACATAGGCAGGTACAATTTAAGCTGAGTGCAGATATCTACAGTCTACTCATATGAACACTACATAATTTTGTTACCCAGATATTGATAAGGTGAGGAAATGTCCAGTTGTGTACACAGTCATCCAGAAATTGATTTGCATATACAAAACATGGTAGATGGCACATATATGTATTTCCTGAGCAGGATGTCATGAAAAAAAAAAAAAAAAAAATCCCTCAGGAAGTGTTATCAGTTAGATCACAATAGTCCAAATTTTAAAGTGATATTTCAAATTTAGCACTCAATTTTCTACAAGTGGCTTATTTTTTCCTAAAAATACATTAAAAATTCAAATTAGTTGATAAGAGAAGTGCCTATTTATTCAAGAGATAATTCACTTCTTATATGACTAGCATGAAGACCATTCACAATTATGTAAGCTAGTTTGTAAGCCTTCATGTTTCAATTTATAAACCAACCCTGAACTATCTGGGTGTTATGGTTTAGCCTTACTCAGCAGCTAAAATACCACACAGCTGCTCATTCACTCCTTCCCTTACCACCTCCTCAGTAGGATGGGGAAGAGAATTGGGAAAGAAAGAAAGGAAAAACTCATGGCTTGGGATAAAAACATTTAGCAGAACAGCAGAGGAAGAGAAAAGAGAGATGGAAAACAAAAAAAATTACAGAATATACTTACACAAGTAATTTACACTACAGTAGCTCGCAGTAGATCCTGATGCCCAGCTCCTTCCCAAATAGCAAAACCTGCCCCTTAGCACCCTTCTCACTTCTATATTGAGCATGATGTCACACGGGATGGAATGGCCCTTTGGCCAATTTGGGTGAACTATCCCAGCTGTTAGCTACTTAGTAACCTATCACAGCTGTGTTCGCCAGCCACAGGTACCACCAGCTCCAGTTCCTGTCCCAGTTCAGGTGAAAATTAACTCTGTCCTAGCCAGAATCAGGACACTGGGATAAGAAATTAAAGTATGACAAGAAGAGGATCTCTGCTAACGACCCTTGGTATGTAAGGCCATCCTCTGAAAAAATCTGAGAAAATGTTCATTTAGAATGTCAATCCTATATTTTCAGTTTCCTTCACCAAGGTATCACTGCTTACGAAGGCTGCCTAGGTAAAGCAAGATATAGCAGCAACGGAGGCAAAAGAAATACTTATTTTCTGGCAACCATCCATATGGGGCTTTTCATTCAAGTATTATAATATTTTGATTTGAGATATCTTTGCATAAAATCTTTTACTGACTATGTAAAACACCACTTTAGAATTCTTTGGGCACCAACAGCTTCCCTCCCACACTTTTTTTTTTTTTTAAAAAAAAAAAACAGTTTCTGAGGTTTTGATTTTTTTTTTTTGGGGTCCCACATTGGAATGAAAACTAAACCTTTACAATATTCAGAAATCGGAACCGCAATCTCTCTTCTCTATTTCTATTAAATGTCAGAGTCCTTTGATTCAGGGCCTCCCTCTCCTACTTTTTGTCACATATAGAAGAAGTGGCCAGAAACCACCAAAGAAGAAACTAAAGCACACAGAGGCTAATAATTCACCAGATATCACTGGGAAAGTCAGCTGAGCAACCAGGAGAAAGAATAGATTTCTTAATTAATGTTATATTGCTTGAATCATTAACGAGTGATGTTTGTCCCAAGACTCTCACAAAGCAAAAAATGTGACAACAAAATCTGAGATATTATCCGTATTTCTATGACAAAGCACTACATAACACCTGTAAAGTGCAAAGCCAAACAAACTGCAACCATTTTCATGCAGGGATATGTAGAGTTTGATTTATCATTACCTAATATCTGTTTCTAAGCAAAAAAATAGACTTCATAAAACGTTTACTTTCATAAGTAACTTAAAGCAAAAGAAATGAGCAAAGTAATGTTAATAACGGTGCATTTTTGACTAACAACATAATAAAGGGAACAAATTACAAAAAAAATTCCACATAAACTTACCTACTGGATAGGTACTGGATAGGTTTTGTTTTAGAAGAAAAACTGTGTAATCCAAGTCTAGCTTTTTTTTTGCTTATGTATCCTTAACTTTAACTTCTGTCTAAATAAAATAAGCGTTTACTTAGGCTGCAGCCAAGATTTTCCAGTCTGTTTGTACTTTTCTCTTTTGAAAATTTTATTTGAAAAATAGTTAGGATTTACAGGTTATGACTATAAAGCAAATCCATGATTCCAACTAGGAATTACAGATCCTGGGACAGATGTCAACAAAGCTTTATTGACGGTTCCTGACATGGAGCTTTCTGGTGTATACCAGTATTTCTACTTTATGCCATTTTTTCTTATCATTTTGTCCAAAATCCATTAAATCAGAGAGGAGCTCTATTGGCTGCACATAGTAAAATTTGTCAGCTTGAGATTTATTCAATTTCATTGGAAGAGGTGGGGCAGGGAAAACTCATTTGAAACTAGAATTCAGAGGAAAAATTTCAAATTAGTTCTGGCTGTCAAAATACTGCACCCTTTAAGGCTGAAGTAAGTAAACAGTTTCAGGGGAAAAAAAAAAATCATTTTACTTTTTTTTTTTCCCTGTCCTCAGTCATTTATATACAGTTCTGCTTATAATCTTCCTTTCCAGCAGGAACAGATTGTTCTGTTAAAACGGACACTTCCTCCTACACTACCATCAGGAAGATAATAATATTGCATGGACTCATCCTGAAATGAAGGCGGCATTTTTAGGAGCTCAAAATAAACAAAAGAGCTGAAGAAATTCCTTTTTTTTTTTTTTTTTTAGATTTTTCACTGCAAGCAGCAGTTTAAAGTTAAAAACCAAGCAGATTTCTCTAAGACCAAGAGAGGGTCAAGTAAAGGACACCATGTACCTTTCCAGAGGCACCTGTGCTCAGCAGCCTGAACACAAAATAAGCCAACATCACTTGGCAAATGGCTTCTTTACTGGCTTTAGCAGAGATCCCTTGGCTCTCACTGCTGCCCTAGGTGATGTGAATCAGCAGTAATGCCGTACTCCTCCTTCTACAAGTTTTGGTTGTTTATCTTTTCTTCCTTCACAGTGAATGAGGTGCTTTGGGAACAAAGGACACACTCTCTTTGTGTGTTTGATGCAGCACTGTGGAAAAGGTTAGCCAATCCTAAGCAAAGTGGTTATCCTTTCAACAGGTTTTTTTAATAGAAACATATTTTTTAAAAAAATCTGGAAAATCTGTGGGAAAAAGAAAGAAAAAAAAAGACCCCACATTTGAATAGAGAGCAAAAAAATAAAACTAGCAGTTTGTCATCAAAGTCTCAATCTCATAGCCATCTGAATCAAATAAAAAAAAACCAATGAGATTTATTTTTCTTGGATAAAACCATCTATGCGCTTCTAAAAACACTTACAATAGCAGAAAACAACTATTCCTGCCAACTGGGGTTAATCTTTGTGCACTAGATTACACTAGCATACAAATCCTTCCCTTTTTCCGTCTCAGTATAAGCTAATGAAACTTAAGCAGAGTCAGGCAACAAACTGCAGACCAGCAAGCAGCTGGCTGTACTTGCACAACTGTTTCAACTTGGCACTTCAGACAGGAGCAGTGTTGCGGTCACAAGCCCTGGTTCTCATGGGGGACTTCAACCACCCTGACATCTGTTGGAGAAACAGCACAGCAGGGCACAGGCAGTCCAGGAGGTTCCTGGAATGCGTGGACAATAACTTCCTCCTGCAGGCGACAGAGGAGCCAACAAGGAGGGGTGCCATGCTCGACCTTGTGCTCACCAACAGGGAGGGGCTGGTGGGGGATGTGAAACTGAAGGACAGCCTGGGCTGCAGCGACCACGACACAGGGGAGTTCAAGATCCACGGGGCAGCGAGGAAACTACACGGCAAACTCTCTGCCCTAGACTTCAGGAAGGCGGACTTTGGCCTCTTCAGGGACCTGATGGGCAAAGTGCCATGGGAGGCAGCCCTGGAGGGAAGAGGGACCCAGGAAAGTTGGTCCACATTCAAGGAGCACCTGCTCCCAGCTCAGCAGAGGTGCATCCCAATGAAGAACAAGTCAGGCAAAAAGGCCAGGAGGCCTGCGTGGATGAGCAAGGAGCTCCTGGACCAACTGAAAGTAAAGAAGGAAGCCTATAGAGAGTGGAAGCGGAGACAGGTAGCCTGGGAGGACTACAAAGAGGCTGTG
>JAAGAY010138950.1:0-22342 GCA_011801015.1 Ardeotis arabs
AAAAAAAAAAAAAAAAAGAAAATAACAGAAGAAAACAAAACAGAGATGGAAAACAAACAAACAAATCCCAATAACAGAAAATGCTGAAGCATAGAATTTACAGCACAGATACCCAGCTCCCTCCCAAGTAGCAGGAACCTCCCCGCAGCCCCCTCCTTACTGATACACTGAGCATGATGTCACAGGGGATAAAACAGCCCTTTGGCCAATTTGGGTAAACTGTCCCAGCTGTTGGCCAATTAGTAACCTATCCCAGCTGTGTCCCCCAGCCATAGGTGCCACCAGCTCCAGCTCCTCTCCCAGCTCAGGTGAAAATTGACTCTATCCTAGCTGGAACCAGGACAGTGTGCTATACAACAATACATATGCTCTACACCAGACCAACCTTACTTCCACTGATATATAAGGCAAAGAAGGTACTTCAGAGTCAGCAGAGTTATATTAGAGATTAATTTGAGCTATATTTTGAGTAGCTATTTATTTTAACCTCATTGTTGAGAGAAGAAGATACAGTTACTGATATGGAAATAAATTAAAAACTAAGGAAGGTAGAAGTCACTAAAAAATGGTTTTAATAGCTGTTCCATTTTCACATACATGAAATATTTAAGGATACTTAACTGAAATTTAACCAAAATGTAAGACATTGTGCATTTTCATTTCACAATTGTAAATTTTACCCTAACCTCCTTTATTTGAAATGTAACACATACTATTTTTCAGAAGCCATGTATGTGTATGTTTGCAGAAAAGAGAGATGCAAAAAGTTAGTTTCTAAAAGAATCGGGGATTAGGCTGGTGAAACAAAAAATTTAACCCAACAAATTTCTTGCCAGGTCTTGAAAACTCAGAAGTTAAATATCTGCTTAGAGCAGCCAGAGTTGACCCCAGCTGGCTCTAAACTCTCATTTATAGTCATTCACAGAATTTATTTTTTTTTTTTTTTCTGAAGGAACACTAATACATATTCCCAAAGAGTAATTGATTGCTGAGTGACATCTCCAGTGAATTTCATACCAGATGTCTGCCTGCACATAATGTAATGAAATAGCATCTACCACATTCATAATTTCTACTTAGTTCATCTCAGTCTTTTCAGCGAGTGTCCAACCATGATGCATTTGTACATAATTACTTTTACACATGCCAAATTATTTTTATTGCAAACTCTGAGGAAGATGATCAGTATCTAAAACTTAATTACCAACATACTCTCCAGTGATCAGTGCTAATTATTGACATCTCTGTCCAGGCAATCCCCGGTTTAGAACTGGTCCAAAACTAGTATCACTGATTATCTCACTAGGAAAAGACACATCATTCTACATTAACTATATGTTCTAAACCACTTAGCCCTGATGTCTTTTCTAAACTTTGAAGACTTCTTTTAGCTTTTAAAATTCTTTTACCCATTTTCCATAAAGCTATTACCATTTTTACCATTATTAATTACAAAGAGACAAGTATATCTATCAGATGAATGTGATGATCACATACTCCTTCACTGAGCACGTTAATTTATTGATCATTGAGAGTGTACCTAATTTTTTTTAGTTTTGCAGCATTTGAATATTCATACTCAGACCTGATACTCTATGCTTCTGTTGATCCAGTAGTCATCCATTGTGAATATTTCCTTTTAACTTTTTAATAACAGAGGAAATTATGATAATGTGAAAAAGTTCCTATAAACAAAGAACAAAATATAAAAATTAGTATTAGTGTTACAGTCATTTTGTGTATATTTTTCTTTTTATATAGTTAATTTGTGTTCTTCAGGAAGGTACAGACACATACTGCATATTTTTTACCGTTTCAGTAGAATACTAATACAGATGCAGACACATATTTTTAAGTATTCAGACAGCATTAACAACCTGTAATTTCTGTTGACTAAAGAGCAGTGTTCTGTTGACTAAAGGCAGTGTTCTCTTGTCTCAGGAAGGGAAGATAACATTTTAAACAAAACTTCAAAACCCATTTGTACTTTCGTGACTTCAAATGATTCACGTGACAACTGGGCAGTTATCTCTTTGCTTGAGTGACAACTGAGACCTATGTAGCCTAGAAGAACCTTTCCAGCAGAACACTTCCACATTTAAACAACTGATTACAAGAGAAGTAAACATTATTTTGCCATATACATACTGCAAAGACAAAAATTGCACTCTCTTAGAATTTTTCTAAAATAAGAAATATAAATCAGTAAGATTTCTATTGTCTGCTCCTATCCTACATAAGTATATTTAGGAATGGCCAGAGCTAATATTTTTTAAATACCAGAAACCCAACTCAGTCCAATGCCTGCTGAAGACATTGGTATCATGCACTTGGTTCTGACCAGCAAGTCAGCCAAGTAATTAAGACAATGTTTTCAGGCAGGAAACATCTCTAAAACTGTATTTGAAACAGTCCCTGCCACAAGAGGATCACAGCAGCATTTGAAAACAAGCAAGTATCACTTAAATAAAAAATACAAGCCAAAAAAGGCAGTCAACATGAGAGAAAATTGACTATGGTGAAGCAAAGGAATAAAAATAATAGAAGGGATGAAGTAATGAGCAAAAATTGGAGCACACATGATGTGAAATTGTCAGGTTCTGCAGATGCTGTCTCTGTGTAATGAAGGGGAAGGGGGAGAGGAGCAGACCAATAGAGGGCAGAGTGTGTATTTCATATTTTTCATATGTAGTAGCTCCTTAGGTTATTTCCTTAATTTTTATGTTTTTCAGTTGCCTTATTTTTAAAGTTTGTTTGTAATGCTTTGTGTACCTTTGTTGTCATTAATTAAAAAGTATCTTTCATACACAATAGAAGAAATGTATCAGCAGCAGGACACTCAGCTGTAAAGCAATATGGTCAAAAAGCCTTTTGAAAACTGACTTAGGTACAAAGAAATTAATGTTTTATTGGCCAGAATACCTTCTGCCTACCACTTTTGTTTCTGTTTGTTTCCACTTCTAAACAATCAGCACACTAATAAATGCAATCACAAACATACCATGAGGCTGAAGTTCCGTTTTCTGCATATAGCATGTACCTTTATACATCCCTGCCATTTTAGCATGTATTTTACATAGTGTATTTAGAATAACCTGAGACAAGGAAGACAAAATGAGATAAAGTCTGCAGCACAATGGCCAGTCAGTCTCATCTGGGAAAGATTTTAAAAACCAACTGATTTATACATTTTCATAGCTTTCAAAAAGAGCTGGAACAACTTAGATGTGTAGCTCATGGACAGTTCATGAAATCATCACTTCAGTGCGCAACAGTCAGAGAACAAAGAAGGTGTCAGGTTGCATAAGAGGTAAGAATAATACTAAACACATTAAAATGCCATTATATAAATTAATGAAATTGAAACTCTGAAATTCTGTTCAGCTTAACTGATCTCTACATGGTAAGAGCAGAAATAGAATAGTTCTAAAGAAGGTCAATGATAGCATGGACAAGGTGTGGGCAGTGTTGTCAGTGTGTGCTGCAGCCCATCCGTGTTCTGCTGCCCATCCCAGGGTAGTGTGGGGGCTGTCGGTGCAGGGCAGGCTGGAAGTGCCTGGCTTCTGGCAGTAAGAGAAAGTCTCCTGCTCAACCCGCAGAGCTGCACCTCCAGGTGTAATTAGTGCCCTGGGCGGTGGTGAAAACAAGACCTGTTAGCATTCATCAGGATCAACTTAGCTCCAACCTTATATCCACACAACTGGGAAAAGCTGAGTGATGCAAGTGACCAATGAACAGACTAAAAGAGATATTCTGTTGGATCTACCACTCACAAACAAGAACTGCTGGATGATGTAAAGGTCAAGGGCAGCCTTGGCTTCAGTGACCACAAGACTGTGAAGTTTAAACTTGCACTTGAAAAAGAGCAGATTTAGATCTACAGAAAGCTGAGCAAGCACTGCAGAAGACTAGCATTGATGAATGTGGAGCTCCTGACTTGACCATACACAAAAAAAAAAAGAAGTATACAGAAGGTGAAAGCAGGGACAGGCTACTTGGCAGGAATAAGAAGACACTGCCCACATGTAGGAAAAAGCCAAAGCCTGGATGGATTTGAAACTACTAACAGAGGTAAAGTGTAGTAAGAACGGATTCTGTAAATTCTTCAGTGGCGAAAGGAAGGCTAATATAAACATAGGCCCATTGCTCAGTGGGGCACAAAGTCTAATGACAAGTGATAAGGCTGAGATACTCACTGCCTTCTTTGCCTCGGTTTTCACTGGTAAAGCTTGTTCTCAGGCACCCTGGGTCCCCCAAGAAGAATCTGTAGGAATGAAGTAGTACCCACAGTAAAGGAAGAAAGAGTTATGGATCACTTAACCCTCTTGGACATATGTAAGTCCATGGGATTGAGGTTTATGGAGCTGGTTGTGTCACTGTGAGACTGCTGTCTATTGCCATGGCAATCATTGGAGGTTCCTGATGGCTGGAAAAAGGCAGATATCCTATCCATCTTCAAAAAGGGCAAGCAAGAGGATTCAGAGACCTACGCGTTGGTTAGCCTCACCTTATTCCCTGGGAAGGTTACAGAGCAAATCCTCTTAGAAGCTATTTTTTAAAACAAGAGACAAGAAGGTGACTGGGAGCAGTGAGAATGGTTTCCTAAGGGCAAATCACACCTAACTTCATTGCTTTCTAAGATGAGGTGAATGGCACTGTGGCCAAGAAGAGGGCAGTGGATGCCATGTACCTTGATTTTTATTAAGGCCTTTTATATAGCCTCCCATAATCGCTTTATCACTAAATTGGTGAGATATGGGGTGGATAAATAGATAAGGTAGGTAGAAAATTAGCTGGACTGCCAGGCTCAAAAGAGTTATCAGTGGTTCAGAGCTCAGATTACATCCAGTAACTAGTGAGGTTTCTCAGGGGTCAGTACTAGGACCAGTGCTGTTTACTGTCTTCATCAACCAAGACAGTGTGTCGTCAAGTATAGAAACACTCAATCAGGAGAGCAATCAGTATGCTGAACGGTAGGCTTGCTGTTCAGAGGGACCTAGGAAGGTCAGAGGAATGAGTTGACCAGAACCTCATGAAATTCGACAAGAGCAATTGTTCTGCATCTGGGTTGGGAGCGGTAACGGGCAAAACAGGGATTGAACTTGACAAAAGAGCAAAATGATTAGGGGAAATTTATGTTCTAATTGTGGTGAATTTTGTGTAAATTGTATGGTGTATCCACTGTTGGTGTTGTGAGGATGTTATTTTGATTTTGGTGCGGGGAATTCTTTTTTTTCCTGTTGATGTCTGTATATTTTAATTAGAATTCTTAAATATGTAATTCGCAGAGGCGAGGGGTGGAATGTTGTGAATTTGTTTAGTGAGGGGGGGGCCTAAGGTGGAAGCTTCTGTAGGAAACTGCTAGAAGTTGCTCCACTTTGTTCAGTGGACTTGGCCAAGCCTAGGGCAGATCTGCTGCTGGCCAAGGCCGAGCCGATTGGTAGCAGAATGTTCCCTGATAACGCCTCTGTGATAACGTATTTAAGAAGGGGAAAACAGAAAAAAAAGGAGAAGAGAAGATGTGAAGAAGCTGAGCGGGGGTAGAGGCGCAGAGGGGGAGGCGCAGGCCTCATGGGCCTTGCAGGCCTCACCCTCTGGCCTCTCGCCAGGCCCAACTCAGCCCAGCCCGGCTGCAAGAAGTGGAGAGGAGATGAGATGGATGATGTGAAAAGATCCTGAGAGGCTTCTGCCAGCCTGTTGTGAAGAACTTTTCTTGTGAGAGAAACAACTGCAGACACCAAGGTCAGTTCAGAAGGAGGGGGAGGAGTAATGTGGCTCCTGGCCAAGATTCCCCTGCAGCCTGTGGTGACAACCATGGTGGAGCAGGTTGTCCCCCAGCAGCCTATGGAGGTCCACAGAGGAGCAGAGATCCACTTGGAGCCCACACCGGGGGAGGTGGATGCCTGAAGGTGGCTATGGCCCGTGGAGGGCCCACTGGGGCAGCTGTTCTGGAGGGACTGCACCCCATGGAAGAGATGACCCACACCGGAGCGGTTTCATGAAGGACTGTGGCGTATGGGTGGGACCCCACAATGGAGCAGGGGAGGAATGTGAGGAGTTCTTCCCCCGATTATGAAGCAGCGGCGTAAAACATCGCGTAATGAACTGACCGCAAGCCCCATTCCCTCTTCCCCCCTGTGCTGCTTGGTGGGGGAAGGTAATAGAGATAATGTCAAGCTCAGGAAGAGGGAGGGGTGGGGAGGAGGTTTATCTTGTTCCCTGTCTCATTATCCTGCTAGTTTTAGTAATAAATGAATAGTTTTCCCCAAGTCAAGTCTGTTTTTGCCCGTGACGGTAACTTTAAGGATTTACTCCCTGTCCTTATCTGAAACCTTGAGCCTTTTTTCTTATATTATCTCCCCCTTTTCTCTTGGAGGGTGGGGGGAGTAAGAGAGAGACTGTGTAGTCTGGTCCCGATCGGGGCTGAACTACGACAACAGCTCATGGGTCTTGATAAAAGAGAGCAGCCAGAAGTAAATTATGGTTTAGAGACTGAAACAGAATTTCAGTTTGGCTTCCAGCTTTAATTCTCTGATTGCATTTCATTAGCTGACTAAAGATTACGGGCATAATACCTTTGAATATCCCTACGTAAGTTTTGTAGCCTATGTGTTCCTTACACTTTGAGCTGTACTTTTTTATTTCCTGCCTTTTCCTGACAATGAAGTAAATACACTGGGATATGGTTATGAAGTTTCCATTTTTTTTTCTTTGTTGTTTCAAGCCACTAACTCTCTACATGCATATGGGTGACTTACATACCATAAATGTGTTAAGTGCACAGCAAGCTGACAGCTGCCAGAATTACTAAGTAAAGCTTTCATTTTCATCACCAGTAAGTGAACTGTTCCATGGGTCTGTTATTAAGGTCAGTCTGATCCAATAACCTATAGCTTCCTTGGACAGAATAACATCTCTATTGCTTTTTATCTTTAACTGGGTATGTACCAAAAGAAAAATAAAGGTGACTGTACATGGTTACAGATTAGGATAAAACAACCAACAGATATATTACGTATGTTTTTCTTAAACTGAAATTAAGATTTTTGTTGTTCTTTGGTCTTCTCATGAGCATGCAATCCTCCTAGAAGATCAGAAGCTGACTGTCTTTTAACCTTTAAAAACATTGTTGTTTTGCGAAACTAGAGTGAGAATATTAAAAGCTCTCTTTTCCTTTCCTAGCCCTAGATATGCGTGTAAGCACTCATATCCCACTGGAAAAAAAATACTTCATTTAGAAAAATTCAATCACCCTGAGTTTTTCCACTAATTTGCCAGCACTGAAATTGAAAAGTGAAAATACTCTGAACAGAAAAAGATAAGGGAGTGATGGTCATAACCTTTCAATCTCAAAGCTGTTTTCCTTCAGTGTTTCCTGTTGTGAATACAGTGCTATATAAAACATTTATAATCAAAATTAATTTTAAGTATGTTCATTTATAACAGTTAATAAAAACTGCTTAATAGCCTTTGCTGTGTAAAGTCCTCTGGATTGTCTATACCTTTCTACAGAGCTGGGAGCCATTCCATCCAACATCATGCTCAACACCAATTCTGACAGAAACCACATTTAAATTATTTATCCATTTCACCTTTGTCTTCAAAATTCATCTGATTAGAGCTAAATTAAGTAGCACTATATAAAGATGACTGAATTTTTTTTAGGAAACCACTTTATTAATTGAATATAGCACAATGAATACAGTTTAGACCACCACCTTAAGTAGATATATTTTAACACATCTATTTAGTTGCAGCACAGTTCTTATCCCATTACAGTTCACCAGAACCAGGTAAGAGCTAAGGGAGCTGTTTTGTGCTCAGGCAATTCTGTATTAGTCATGGGGAATGATTCTGGTCTTTGCTTTTCCCTGGCCAATACGGCAACTACTTACTGCATCCCTTTCTCTAAAGAGGAAATCCCATTCTCCCTCCTCCTCCTTCCAACACATCTCCCTCCTCTCAAGTTTAAATGCTGATATCTACAGTCCATTGCCACTTGAGCTCCATAAGAGATTACTAACTTCAGACGCTTTTTTTATATGCAACTCAAGAGACATCACATACTGGAAAGCATAATTATGCTAGAAATACTTCAGTTCAGTAAAATGACTTTTTAAAGTAGCTCCAGTAATTTGTGATGCATCTGCTGCTACCTCCTTCTCTATACAGCCTAATGTCGGCTTAGAGACCTACCTTTCCCTGTTCCATCATCTGCTGAGCCTCTGACCAGTCAGACCCCCAGCTCGTTGTACAAGAGGGGAAAAAAACTTCTGTTGGCCCCTGTCTCCTGTACTCCTGGGCTGCAGCTTCAAACCTAGTCAATATTTGGTTGGAAGCCTGTCTGCTCTAGAGGATTATGTTTCACAGAGAAGTCAAACACAAAACAACACAGCACTGTGTGGAGCAGGGAGGGGGTAGGGCTGTCTTAGCATAGCTCGTCATCGTCAAACATAGAAACTTTAGATCAGCAATGGTTCCCACCTCCTTGCTTTGGAGGATGTGACTTTAGAAAGAATATTCTTGCACATGGCACAAATCATCAGATCAGTGGGCTGCATCTTTCAACCAGAGGGGAAAGTTCAATCTTTGAAGTTATGAGGTAAACTAAATAAATTGGACTGGATTTTCTACTGTAAATCAGACCAATCTGTGTTTTAAAGGGGTCACAGGCATTTCACATGTTATTATCTGCACTGGTGTATGTGTGACCATCCCCTAAACTGAGTTTATCATCTGATGTTCTGGTCTGATGTTTTTAATCTTCTAATATTTTACGGCACTAATACATGACAATATATCTGAAAACGGGGACAGCCGTGGGATAAAACATGACTTCATATAATTAAGTGAATTATATATAATTTCTAATGATACACAATTCATTCAGAACCATTTGTGCTGTCCTTAGGTAGTATCTGATACAGAGAACAATACCTTATTACTGAGCTTTTCAACTGTCATATCTTTATGCTCCTGTTGTTGGGTCAACTCATGTCAAATGGAAAAAGCGTGAAAGCCTCTTTCTATATGTAAGATGGTAATCCAAAAAATTCAATACAATGCCAGTGCCAAAAAAACCCTGAATTACACAGACTCAGAGAGGGAGAAGATGAGAAATAAGCAGTAATAACATGAGCACAAAAAATATATTCCAATAATTATTTGTAGCAAATGTAGCAATAAACAAGTACAAAAATCAAGGGAATACTAAATTAGTTTGTGCTTTATTGCTGATGACCATGAATATTTTCTCTACTAAGAAAGTCCCTTAGTCCCTTTTTAAATTAAGTTTGTACATGTATGAAAATATAATGTGATGTAATTTTTTTATTGTATTAAGTACAGCAAATCCACTATGGAATTAAGAAGTATTACTGTTTAAAATGATATTTCAAATACCTTTGCTTTCTTTACTGTCTAGTGGGCTTACAGGAATTTTCTAATTGTACAAATTGTACCAGAAATGAAAAAATGCTATTTCACGGTTTTTTTAATTATAATTTCAAATTACCAAGAGCTTGACAGGAGAATGATCCATGAATAATTAGTAAGTTCTTTTAGAGCATCAATGTTTCTATCATGTTATTCGTTTAAGAACATTTTAATTCCTGAAAACAGAGGATAGAAAAATAAGAACAAGTCAGTATTACAGTTTAGTTTGATATATGAGCATACCACTCTGGTTTAATCTTTCATTTTAACAGCATATCAATTCTATTTCTATGCTTCTATTTTGATGATATTAGTTTCATGCTAAGTTCCTAAATGCCCTCAAATTCATCTGTCTTTTAAGATCAGTAGCTGGAAAAAGGCATTCAGCAGTAGGATTTAAAACAAACAAACAAACAAACAAGCAAACAAAAGAAAGATTCACAAAACCAAATATATTTCTGAAAATTAGATATTCCTTCCAATGCTGGTATCTGACAGTTAAGAGTAGGTCTAAATATTGATCTGTGTTAGGCTGCTTTTAAGAGAGGTCACAATTTCAAAGTTATTTTTCTACATTTCCTATGATGGTCCCATTGCAGTTGAACAAAACACATTTTCATCAAGGACATTGCACTTGATTTGGTGCTTTTAAATTCATTACAATTTATCACCAACATTTCCCTCCAACTTAAATGGACTTTCACAGCAGGACATCCTGTCCAAACTACAGCATGCTAGAGTAACATGTCTGAAAAATCACTCTGTCTCTTAAGTCACTCAGTAAGATTAAACTGGGAATAATTTGACCTATTCCATATATTTAGACGAAAGAGCACTGCAGTGCTTAAGTCCCCAAGGTAAGCAAAACAACGCTGTATCTTATTCTTGCCTCAATTATTTTCGAAGGTAGTGAGTGCTTAAAAAAGCAAAAAACCAAATCCACTATATTTTCTCTTTCAGGAAGGAAGGAATTCCTACTCCTTGTCATTTTCCTTCAAGATGACCTCTATCCAATCCTCTCTAAATGTGATCTATATCACACCAAAAACTGACCAAATATAGCAAAAGACAACTCCCACTTCTAGGGATCTTCTAGTTTTGCAGTCATCTAGGCAAAAGTTTTTTTTCTCAAGATGAACAATTAGAAAAAGGACTTAGAATGATAATTCTGATTCTTGACAAGATAGCAATGTATAAAATTAATTTCCCTGCAAGTGCTGGTTGTGAAGAAAACAATAAAACTGTTCCAAAAACCTGACTCCAGCCCAAGTCCAGCTTGAGATGTGGAGAGTACAAGGTACTCTAGCTGCACACTGTCCTGGTTTCAGCAGGGATGGAGTTAATTTTTCTCTCAGGACTGGTGTAGTTTGGATTTCAGATGTGAAGAATGTTGATAAACACACTGGTGATATGAGTTGTTGCTAATGAGACCAAGGATACTGTCTGGTTGTACAGATCTTGCTAATGTGCAGGTGCAGGAAGCTGGGAGAAAGACAGACAGAATAATTGACCCAAATGGGCCAAAGAGAGTATTCCATGCCATATATAAGTGGAGGTTACCCGCACAGTGGGGCATCCATCTCTCTTGCTCGCTGGCATCGCTCTCTCTACCTTGCTGGTTTCCTTTCACTCTTTTTCTTGCTGCTCGGTTTTGTTTCTGTGATCGCTGCTTGGGACAGGCTGGTCATCAGGTATGTATTGGTCATCAGGTGATGAAAAACCATGCATTGTTCATTTTGTATATGTTAGTATCCTTATATTCTGTTATTATTGTAGTTTTCCTTTGCTATTTTAGCAAACTTTCTTCATCTCAAGCCATGAGTTTTCTTTCTTCCCAATTCTCTCCCCCATCCCGCTGGGGAGAGTGTGGGTGAGCAAGAAACTGTGTGGTGACCAGGGCTAAGCCACTATACACACATTTCTGATTCCAGACTTCTCATATTACTCTAAGCACAGACAAGAACAGTATATATGTAGTTAAGGCTTTAATTATATTGAATACAAGTATTTTTATACAGAACAGTGTTAATGGTGTCTCTTGCATAACTTCAGATTTTCTATTTTGATATTGACAGACCTAAAAAAAAATGATACTGCTTGGTTTGGGAAGATGCTTAAAGCCAATCAGCAGGAAAATTCTTGCAAGATTAACTTAAAGGCTAATTGTTCAAGGAAGTTGGTTCTATATAAATCAAAATGCAGCATCATGTTATAATAAAAGTTGCTAACGCAATAAACAAGGAAGGAAGGTTCACCATTTTAATGTATAGAAAAAATGAGTAAATACAGTTTCCCTTTTTCAAACCTTGATATAGCCACCAATTTTCTATAAACCTACTTAATATTCCCTCCTAGATGTAAACAAACTGGGTTTTAGGCACAGAGCGAGCAGGAGAAGCTAAAACGTCAAATAAAATATATTGGCAGATTCCTAACAGAAAAAAAATCATACAATACCAGAGCAAGCATCCCACCACTTATCAGACAGTTACAAGAGAATGAAAAACTTGCTTATACTTGTGTCACCAGTTCTCAAAAAAACTGAGGGGTATAGTTATGCACTGAAAAAGCAGGTCAGCATATTACTTAATTTAGTATGAAGAGACAACTGTATATTAGAGACATCTAATATAACATCTAACAGAGGTTTGCTTAGAAGGAATTTTTAAATGTAAGAAAAAATAGGAATCAAAGTGGCAAGATGAAAGCTGGAAAGGTAAGAATACACAGAAATATAACCATGCAAAGTAATTTTAATATGAAATTATATTCTAACAGAATCAAAATCAAGTTAATATTTTTTCAAAGTTAATATTATTTTAAAAAATCAAATTTTAATTGTTATTAGTTTAATGTACTAGCAGATAAACAGAATCATAGAATACTAAAGCCAATTAAAATAAATTGTATTTCTTTTTACAATTTTTATGATGTTTGAAGAAAATAACAGTAATTTCTTCCTCTGGAAATTCTAATGATGCCAAATGCTCCATTTCTGTTGAGCTTGGTGGTGATCAAACTCTACACTAATCTTAATTTTCCTCTAGTCAAAGATTGTTAGGAAAAAAAAAAAGAAAAACATATGTAAGAACACAGCATAACTGTTATAAATGTAATTAGTAATAACATTACTGAGTGTGAAAGTAAACAAACATATTAGATAAAGTGCATGTTATGCGAAAGAGCAATGGTCCGTAAGGATATGTCACACCTGTCTAATGTCGTGTCTATGTAGCAGATGAAGAAGCTATCTTCTCCACATCTTACCAATGCATATAAGAAAAGTTCATTTCAATTTCAAATATGTTCAAGTGTTCCCTGGAAATTTTACTTCCTATTTGGCCATCTCAACCAGATAATTCTATAAAACATGGCAATTTGGGCAAAGAGGGAGAAAGAAGCAGCTAGTGATATCGATTGTAATCATTCAGCCCCAGCTGGCTTATTACTCTGTTCTTGCTCATCTGTTTAATGCTATTTATCTGTGTTATGTTTGGTATCTTTTGTTATTTTTACATCACTACTCTTGTGTTTTATTTTCTAGTCTCTTGAACATAAGTTTAGGCTGTTCGAAGGAGTTCTTAATTTACCCCACTTCACTTCTAGATCTATTTGAATGATTAATGCATTTGTCATGTAATCACTTTTTGTGGTTTTATTTTCTGTGTTTTTCTTACTGTACTGAATTTTTTTAGTTCTCTACAGTATTTGAGAGAAAGTTTATAGAACAAGTAAAGTAACCAAATCTGCTTTGCACTGTAATTTTAATCTAGTTAAGTGTAAAATTACATCTAGAGTAAAGCCAAAGGGGGGGAAATGAAGATACTGGGCTTCAGCATAACAGAGTTTAAGGGAAAAAAATTCAGCAAGTTGAGTGCAATCGAGTGTAATAAAATAGCAGAGAGGAAACAGCAGAAAGAAATTGAAATGTGGATAATGAGATTAAAGTGTGCCCAAAGGATATGGAATGCATAACATACAGCAATAAAATGAGGAGTCTGAAAAGCCAATATGGCCAAAGGAGGGAAGATAGGGGAAAAAAAACCTCACATAGTTAGAAAAAGCACTACAGCTCACTGAAATTAGAAATGAAAATATTTGTGTGGTCATCTTGACCCAGAGGTTTTGACAATACTTAGACAAGTACAGAGAAAGACTTGAAGGAATAAAATGAGAAGCTGTAAATATTAAAACTAATTTAAAAACAATCCTGCAGCATAAGACAGCTATACAGAAAATAGAATAAGCAAAACTATTTCAAGAGACTGAAGCAAGAAATTGGGAGGACCTTTATTTTTTCTGCCTACACATATTCCTATTGTCTGTTAAACAACAGAAGTTGAGAAATTACAGATACATTCTGGCCAAAGACATATAAGGCAGAGGTCTTTGTTTTTGAATTAGAATTGAAAAAAAAAAAAAAGATTCTGTGAACAATGATAGTTTGTGACATTTAAAAAATACCTTTTTTAAAAAATTCTGATTTGGAGTGAGGCAGGTAAGCACAAATTTTGAGTGTATTTTTACAAGAGGGAAAATCCCAGCTAGGATATTTCATTTTAACTTTCTGGATTTAAAGAAGTGTCAATGTTCAAATCTTTAATTCATTCTTTGAACAGATAGGAAATATTTTTATTTCAATTTCCTCAACAAATGTTATTTTCTCTATAATAACCCATTGCATTTTGGAGAAAGTCGTACATTTCATCTGCACTATCCGATGGATTAGTCCATTTGTAGGTATTATGTGGATTAGGAAAGTTGCCGAGGAAAGCAATTTTCTCCTTTTAATGGAGCTACAGTACTCAGGAAGACCAGCAAATAGCAAATCTTATTGTCTACCAACTCTTACAGAGATTGACAGTTCAAATATGGTTTTGAAATCACATTTTCCCAGATCTTACAACTATGTCTTTCTAATTAATTATTTTTATTTGGGCAAAAGAGAGCAGGAGAGCAGACTTTGGCCTCTTCATGGATCTGCTGGGCAAAGTAACATAAGATAAAGCCCTGGGGGGCCCAAAAAATGGTGAATATTTAAGGATCACCTCCAAGCTCAGGAGAGATGCATCCCAATAAAGAGAAAATCAGGCAAAAATGCCAGGTGGCCTGCATGGATGAAGAAGGAGCTCCTGGACCAACTGAAAAACAAAAAAGAAGCCTACAGAGGGTGGAAGGAAGGACAGGTAGCCTGGGAAGATTACAGAGATATTGTCTGAGCAACCAGAGTTCAGGTAAGGAAGGCTAAAGCCCTGACAGAATTAAATCTGTCCAGAGACATCAAGTGCAACAAGAAAAGCTCCTTTAGGTATGTTGGAGACAAAAGGAAGACCAGGAAGAATGTAAGTCCTCTCCAGAAGGAAATGGGAGACCTGGTTATCCCAGACATAGAGAAGGCTGAGATACGCAATGACTTCTTTGCCTCAGTCTTCACCAGTGAGGGCTCTAGCCACACTGCCCAAGTCGCAGAAGGAAAAGGCAGAGACAGAGAATGAAGAACCGCCCACTATATGAGAAGATCAGGCTTGAGATCATCTAAGGAACCTGAAGGTGCACAAGTCCTTAGGACCTGATGAGATGCATCCACAGGTCCTGAGGGAACTGGTAGATAAAGTTGCCAAATCGCTCTCCATTATATTTGAGAAGTCGTGGCAATTTGGTGAGGTTCCCACTGACTGGAAAAGGAGAAACATAACTCCCATTTTTAAAAAGGGAAACAAGGAAGACTCAGGGAACTACAGGCCAGTCAGTCTCACCTCTGTGCCTGGCAGGGTCATAGACTTTGGAAAATAAGGAGGTGATTGGCAACAGCCAACATGGCTCCACTAACGGCAAATTGTGCCTGACAAATATGGTGCCCTTCTATGATGGAGTTACAGCACTGGTGGATAAGGGAAGAGAATCTGATATTATCTATCTGGACTTGTACAAAGCATTTGACATTGTCCCACATTACATCCTTCTCTCTAAGGTGGAGAGACATGGATTTGATGGACAGACCACTCAGTGGATAAGGAATTGGCTGAATGGTCACACTCAAAAAGTTGTGGTCAATGGCTCAATGTCCAAGTGGAGACTGGTGAGGAGTGGAGCTCCACAGGGGTCGGTACTGGGGCCGATACTGTTTAACATCTTTGTCAGCAACATGGACAGTGGGATTGAGTGCACCCTGAACAAGTTTTCAAAAAACACCAAGCTGTGCAGTGCGGTCAACATGCTGGAGTGAAGGGATGCCATCCAGAGGGATCTTGTCAGGTTGGAGAGGTGGGTCAGTGCAAACCTCATGAAGTTCAACAAGTTCAAGTGCAAGGGTCTATCAGGACAATGGGTTGGGGCTATCCCAAGCACAAATACAGGCTGGGTGGAGAATGGGCTGTAAGCAGCCCTGAGGAGAAAGACTTCAGAGTGCTGGTGGATGAGAAGGTTAACATGAGCCGCATGGGCTGCATCAAGAGGAGTGTGGCCAGCAGGTCGAGGGAGGTGATTCTGCCCGTCTACTCTGCCCTGGTGAGACCCCACCTGGAGTACTGTGTCCAGCTCTGGAGCTCCCAACATGAGGAGGACATGGACCAGTTGGAGAAGGTCCAGAGGAGGGCCACAAAGATGATAAGAGGGATGGAGCACCTCTCCTATGAGGACAGGCTGAGAGAGTTGGGGCTGTTCAGCCTGGAGAAGAGGAGGCTCCGGGGAGACCTTATAGTGGTCTTCCAGTACTTAAAGGTGGCCTATAAGAAAGATAGGGAGAAACTCTTCAGCAGGGCCTGTTGTGATAGGACAAGGGGTAATATTTTCAAAATAGAGGGAGGTAGATTTAGACTGGACATAAGAAAAAATTTTTTTTAGTGAGGGTCGTGAGGCACTGGAAGAGGCTGCACAGAGAGGTGGTAGATGCCCCATCCCTGGAAATGTTCAAGGCCAGGTTGGATGAGGCTCTGAGCAACCTGATCTAGTCGGGGATGTCCCTGCTCCTTGCAGGGGAGTTGGACTAGATGGCCTTTAAGGGTGTCTTCCAACCCAAACCATTCTATGATTCTAAAAGCTAGCAGAAATCAGCACAATTTATTTTTATTTTACTTACAGAAAGTCAAAGATTTTTTCTGGGAAAAGAGTAAAAATTTCAATTTTATTGAAGTGCATTTTTTATTACAATTCAGTTCTGAAACATTAACTCCATAAATACTATCACAATTAAACCAAAAAAGCTGTGGTATCCATCTGAAAACTGAAAACAAAGAACAATCTGTCTGTTACGCTATCATTGCCTTCCTCTCAATTTCTTTCTCTTCCTCCCTCCCTTACTCTATCTGTATTTAAGTCCAAGATCTTCTGCTACATGACAGATTCATGCAGATATTCTCACCACACAAATGAAAGCTATTTTTGCTACCACTTGAGCCAATAGCCTTTATAAGTAAGCGAGGTACATTCCTGCAAAAGATAGTTAAGAAAGTATAAGTAACAATCCTTCTGTGAATCACTTTCTGAGAACCTTACTGTTTATGAGTCTAGAGGGAGCTTAATAAGTTAGATTTATGAAGCTGAGCAGGTTCACACTGTTTTCTTTTCTTTATGCAGCCACCTCACAGAATAGCAGCTTTTCAGTAAACTTCCAGGGACAAATATTTTATCCTAATTTAGCTGGGAGTTCTGTATTAAAACAGGTTTAGACATGATTTCATAATTTGTTTCAAATAATAAAAGAAAAAAATTTCAGACAGAACAACAATAATCAAGCAATTGGTATTAAGAAAAAGCTTGCTTTTAGCATGATCCTGGTTCATACATGTTTCCTTACTGACCACTAACAGAACAAAACTACTGAGCTAACTGATATAACAGGGAAGCTAAGAAGGAAAAACTTACAATGAAATCAGAGAACGAGAAACAAATAGCTAAATAGTTTAAGAGAGTTATAGTTCATGGGTCATTTAGACATACCCATGAAGTACCATCTGTTTCTGGAGATAATTTATCACTGTGGCAAACAGCAAGAAACTTTACAAGTAGATCTATGCTTCTCCAAAGTAATAAAATGATACTTCTGAGGTTCTTGTACAATAAAGCAACATAGAGAATTGTACAGTTCCTGTCACTGTTTTTTGGCACTGTAGCACACTTGGCTAGAATGGCAACTGCCCCTTAGCTACTTAGAACTATTATCCGGAATACCTCAGAGGTAGTTAAACAAAATAAATAATGAAAATATTCCCATGGGGAAAAATAGCATTTTCCTGCAATTTTTTTTTTTTTTAAATAGAATATGATTTTAACAATACAGATCTGGGAAGGGAAACAGTTGACAACGAGAAAACAAGCTAAACTAAATTTTAAAACCTTAGATTAAAACCAGTTTTGTTTCAGGTGTACTACTAATTCTCAAGTTTATGCCTGTTACTTATCATCACTCAAAATTATTTTCAAAATGAGCCTGATGGAAGACTGGATTTCAAAGTCAGATCATCATTTAAGGTACTCATATTGGAGTTTCATATTGAAGAAATATTTGCTTCAAGTCAAAAAGAATAGTTGAAACCCATGAAGAATGTTGCTTTGTGATTTGTCATTTCTGCCCCCACTCCGTATTAACAAAGTGATGAAATAGATTAAATACAGCAGAACGATGACTTGAAATCATAAGAACAGAGGAACATTGATATCAACAATCATTCTTCTCCAGGTAAACATCTATCTATGCCAAACTAAATCTCTTGATTACTTCTTGGACTTCTCTTTCCATGTAGGAAGTTCATCACTTTCAAAGACATGGAAGGGCAGAAAATTCCCCATGACTCATAAGAATCTGTTTTGGTTATTTTTTTCTCTTGGGATAAGAATCTGGAGTTGTGCCCTGTTGCACTTGTTCAAAGCTTAATATTTTTACAGTGAAGATGGTGAAGCACTGGAACAGGTTACCTAAGGAGGTGGTAGATGCCCCATCCCTGGAAACATTCAAGGCCAGGTTGGACGGGGGTCTGAGCAACCTGATCTAGTCAGGGATGTCCCTGCTCCTTGCAAGGGAGGTTGGACTAGATAACTGCTAAAAGGTTCCTTCTAACCCAAACTATTCTATGATTTATGATTTCTTTATCCAAGTGCTTGATATTGAGAAAATAACTTAGTTAACACAGTTTTAAAGAAAGGCCTTTTACTGGGCAGATTGCCTCGCACTGAAGAGACTCAATATGAACAAAAGACAGCATGGCAAAGCTGTCCTCTTCTTCCTATGGACTCATGGTGTTTTAAAAGTTGAGTTTTACAGGTACATCACGTCTTTCGTTCCAAAAACCCAGTCCTTTAAACTCACATTCTCATTCCAGTTCTGGCTTGAGGATCCATCCTTATAGACTTGTCAGAATAATTACCTAAAGAGCATGCTTTCCACTGGAATGTTTAAATAGTTCTTTTTAGCATTAGAATCATAGAACAGCTTGAGTTGGAAGGGACATCAAAAGGTCATCTAGTCCAACCACACTGCAAGGAGCACCGATATATTTTAGAGTCATAGAATAGTGGAGTCCAGTTCTTTTCTCAGTACACAAATATAAAATTATATGCTATTCCACACCAAAGTGAGTATCTGTAGATCAGAACACTTGAATCCTTAGCTATTTAGTCTATAAGATTCTAATATCTTATTGTGTTCAAAGACTCTCAGCTCTGTTTTTACATTTTGGGAGCGATTAATATGCTTATTCACATTAATAATAAGTCAAATATTTTTTTTTCCATGTTTGCATATATTAAATTAAAATTATCCCATATATTCACATTTCAGTTCCCAGTATTTGCCTTACCCAGTAAAATTCATTCATTGAACAGACTTTTGTGCCATTGTCTTATCTTCTGACAATAAAGTATATTATGTTTTTATGTAGTGTCTGTGATGTACAGCATAGCAAAAACTTTTTATAAAGAGTTTTACAGAGTAAAATCATGTAATAAGGCATATTTGGCCTTACTCTTGAAGATACTGCATATTGCCTCTCAAGGTTTGTATGCCATTATAGTAAATGAGGCAAAATCAGAAGTGTTAGCTATCAATATGACTTCAGTTTATTCTTTTTGAAGGCATTTGTATGTGTGGATTTGGTGTGTATATTTTTATGTGTAACTAAATAAAATTAAATACATATTAAATAAAATGTAATTATATATTAAAATTGTATTAAAATAATATAAAACCAATAATTTTAATATTATATAGTCTATAGAATATGATAGTAAATAATATACAATATTTATATAATAAATTTTTATATAAATGTAGTTTTCACTGACAAGCATCTTATTGGTGAGAATTGTGTTTTTATGTCAACACTATTCCACATATTCCATATTCCAATGACAAGCATAAATGGTTATAATGCAGTATGTTGCACGTAGTGAGAGTAGCTTTTAACCACTAAGTAAAGACTAAAGCTTCTGCTCAATATTAAACCAAGGAACACATTAAATCCCTTTGTAATGTATTACAAGGCAGCTAGTTCAGTACCTATTTTTCCAAATAGCATAATTCTCCCTTCATTTTAAGGGATGTGTTCTTAACAATCTTGCAAACTATTATAATCAGGTTTTTTGTTGATATAAAATTCCAACTTGCACATGATTGTACACTTTAATCTCTTAGAAATGCATACAAGCTCTTTGATTTGACAGTAACAGATAGGGTTGGATTTCAGAAACTTCAGAAGAGCTTTGGTTGTGGGATAACAAATACACGTCCAAATTCCTTTTGTCCAGATGTTAACAAAAAATCATTAAGAGAAGACTGTCCTTGAACCTGGCATAGAAAGTTCAGATCACAAGGGCTGGAACTCATCTGAATATGCAATGCAGTCTGGAATAGAGTCTTTGGCTGACTAAAAGCCATTTCATGCTTTGTGGTGCAGAAAAGCTGTCCACTATTGTCAATTAAATTGTTAACATATTTAGGGACAAGATCCCAAACTGGCCAGATATTAGAAGTGGATTAAACAAAACATTTTCATTATACTAAGCACCCCAAAAAGACAAGGTTCATCAAAGAGGACAAAACTTCTACCACACTATGAAACTCCTCGCATCTGGGAAAAAAAAAAAAAAAGTTTTGAAAAGTAACTAGGAAGGACAGCACAGAAAAATCAGGCCTTTAAAAATATATCTCTCCCTCTTCTCTTTCCACCTCTCTCTCACTAGTGTCCTGAAAAAAATCTCAGAAGAGTCTATTACTTCATTAACCTTAGATCTGAACTGGGCCTGAGTTCTAACTTTCTGTTCTGTTGGGTAAAGTAAGCTATTGCTGAGTCTAGTGCGGAGCACAAAGATAACTGCCTTCAGCTCTGATTAGAAAAGGTTTATCCACTGTATGTTCTGCATATATTTCAGTACTCAAAGACTATAAATACCTTTTTCCTCATAACTTGATTTGAGAAAATAGGTTTTTTTCATAGTGGTTTTTCACTTGCTTCAAGGAGAATTCCTACAAAAGGAAATTTTGTCATATCACTTAAGGTTGTTACCCAAGTTCCTCTCGGGTAAACACCTCATTTCTCAGCTAAGGATAGACATTTGGGCACAGATTTCTATTAAGTAGAATAACTGAAAGTTAGTTTTAAGGAAGTGACCACATGCTTTGTTTTCCTTCTTTTACGCTGTCATTAGACTGGTGAGCTAATCAGTATGGTCTTTCTCACCTCCCAGAGATCAGTGGTATTTTCTTTATTTAGTTCTTCAACTATCTGATCATCTGATGCAACTTTTGATCCGACTCAGTGGCTGCCCCTTCATGTATAGCATCAGGGCACAGTGAGAACCTTCCACTCTCTTGGAAGCAGTTATGGTTTGTGAGTGTTTTTGCCTTTAAAGTCTATAGGCTATTTTCATACATCCAGAAACTTTCCCATTAAACACTCTGAGGCATTTCTAACAAGATTAAGTCTGCAGAGCTCCACCTTCCTACAAATTTCTGGCTGTAGTCAGAATCAGAACAAAACTGCACCACCCGGAGCACTGACCAAAACACTCATCAGTTCATGTCCTCAGGTGACACCAGGTGGCTATCTGAATACTCTGAAATTATGCTAAGTATATATATTTTCTGTGACTATTTGGGAGTAACTTTACTAACTTCTCCTTCAGATAAATCTTCAGAGACACAGTGCTTACTACACAGAATGCAGGTATGCATCATGCAAGTAAGAGCAGTGGGAGGAGATTTATAAACAAAGTTAATACCATTACTTGTAATTTTTGTTTTGACAGCCCTCAGAAAAGGCACTTGTATGGAAACTTAAGTATCTATTTTAAGTATTAAAAATAGGAAGTCTGAACTAAACTTTAGCATATCATAGAGCACATTTTGGCTCCAACTACATACCAAAGAAAGAGGGTCATCTAAAGCACCAGTACACCAAGGTGTTTAGATAGGGAAGCAAATGAGAGGGAGCAGTTGCAGAGTTGTGGTATCTTTGGAATTACGGAGATGCAATACCATAGCACATACAAGAGGAGTGTTGTATTAGATGGGTACAGGCATTTCAGGAAAAACAAGCAGGGAAGACAAGAAGGCAATATAGAGTGGTATTAGCAATCCAGAAAACTTTTTGAGTTGCATTGGACACTACTTTTGATACATGTGAGCTGGATAGGCAAAGAGGAGAGATGCTCTGCTGCATCTGCTCTTTGTGAAAAAGGAGAAACTGGCTGAGGACTGGTACTGCAAGGCAGCCTTATGTGCCATAACCATGACAGGGTAGAGTTTAAGAAATTGTGAAAGTGAGGAAGGCAAGAAGCAAGAGGACGGCTCCGGGCTTCAGAATACCACACTGTTTTATTTAGGGAACTGATAGGAACCCTGAAGATCAAAGGACTGGAGGAAAGGTGATTGATCTCCAATGTCAACCACATGAGTAGACTTGGTGGTTGTTTT
>JAAGAY010138950.1:22362-46292 GCA_011801015.1 Ardeotis arabs
GGTCTTGTTTAAGAAGTAAATATTCCCCCTTGCCTATCTAGGGATAGTATCATTGTACAGGAAGAGAGAGAAAGTTAAAGCAGACATCTGTTGTCTTCTGTCAAGGGAGACTTTGGAGTTAGAAGACTCTTACAGCTTTTGCATCAAGAAGCTATGTTGTAGATACGCTCACTTCAGGAACATTAACTGCATCCTCCCCTGCGGACAAGAGTAGGCAGAGTTACAGCTCCTCTGTGGACCCTGAAAACACTGAGGGATGCACTTACTCCCCTGTAAAGAAGTCTGAAATCACTCCTGTTCATATACTTGACACTGAGGAACATTAGCAGGTAATTTAGCTGGTATATAGGGACTTCAGATAACAAAGTCCAAAATACAGCTCTTGTTAAGTAGCACTTCAGTCTGAAGAACTCTGAGTAACTGCTGGAGACTGAAGCCTTCTCCCGTGCTAAGTATTTCTGTGAAAGTCAGTATTCTTAAAGCACATAAGAAAATGACAGTAGATTTTAAAGGTGTCTCTGGAAGTTCTTTGGAAAAAGGAATGAAACAAACAAATTAAAAAAAAAGAAAATCCCTGGAGAAGTCTTGTGTGAATGTTTGAATTTTATTTTATTATTAGCACAAGATGAGATTATTCAAGGTCAAACATATCTCTACTTCATGACTCACCCAGGATCTAGAAGCTGTCAGAGCTGCCCAGGTGTTTACTCTGATGGAGATCCTAGACACACTGAAGGCAATGGCAGAAGTAGGCCCAAAGCACAGACTTTATTGTTCAGTCACTTTATTCCCTTACTATTGAGTCTTTCATTAGTTCAGTGATAGTCTGCTACAGAATGAAATGCACTCAGAAGTCACTCTCACTATTATTTTGTAAGTTTAAAAGTCATGACTGTTACTATGACCCTTTCCCAGAGCTATAGTGTTCTGCTCTTACAATCTAATCTTTTTGGAAACAAGAACTATAAAAAAAAAAAAAGAGGGAAAAAAAAAAGATATTCCAAAAATTTCTTCTTAACAAAGAAAATTATAATGAAAACAAAACCCAAATGTTTATGCCATAGTAACCTTCAGGATTTTTAGTACTGTCAAGTCACATGACACTTTTTTCCATTTCTCTCAATTCTGCTTCTATATCTAAGTTGACAGAACTTCACTTCTACATCTGCCCAAGGTATTGCAATTGCAAGCTTATCTAGAAGGTACCATGCCATATTGTAGTTGCCTGTCTTACATGTTGAATTCAAGTTGTCTTAAGCAGAACATAAGCTGATCACTGAATGGTCAAGAGTAAAAAAAAAAAGCCCTTTTTACTTTGATCCTCAGTTACTAGTATGACAACCCCAACATTTGGTTCTGTCTTCTCCAATTTAGAAACCAAACTACATGATGTCCATAAGCTTGTCTAAGTTCTATACAAGAATCTGGAAGCATTGAGAAATACAAGAGAAAGCCTGTGAGATAGGGAATTATATTGCTTCCATTTTATCCACAAACAATGCAAGATTTGTGCTGTTTGACTCAGATCTGATAGCAGGTGTGAGACAAATGTGAAAATAGGCACTAGAAGTCCAAATTATTATTTTCAGCAATTATTTTGTTGCAGCTTAATTTATTGCCTGAAAATGTTTATGCTAGAAAGGAGCATGAACCAAACCCTAGGCTGAAACCCTCCTGAAGAACTCATTGAAGAACTCATGACTTTGTCCTCATTACCTAATTAATTATCCTCAATGGGGAGTGACAAGTCGTATCCTAGTTTAGATCCAGCTTATTTAATCTTTATAATTAACTTTTTTTTTCAGAAAAAGATGTCAGACTGCAGGAAGCAGCATTCATTTTTTTTATTATTTATTCCTCACTAATTCACAGCTCTGTCAATTGAGTCCCTCCTCCCCTTTCTTTCTGACTCCACAGATAACTTGCTCCATTTAGTTTTGGTGACAGCATACGACTCATTATCCAACACGTACACTGGGACATTAAAAAGAAAGCAACAATGTTTGATGGCAATACATCAACCAGAGTACATTTATTCTGTCTTTTAAGCAAATTACAAGGGAATTACAATAGAACTTCCAAGTCTTTTGCAAAACTCTAAAAGTATTTATTTCTTAATGTTCTGGTTTTGTTGGGGGGGGGAAGGTGGTAGCTTCTGTAGGAAACTGCTAGAAGTTGCTCCCCTTTGTTCAGTGGACTCGGCCGGGCCTAGGGCAGACCTGCTGCTGGCCAAGGCCGAGCCAATTGGTAGCAGAATGTTCCATGATAACACCTCTGCGATAACGTATTTAAGAAGGGGAAAACAGGGGAAAAAAAAGGAGGAGAAGATGTGAAGAAGCTGAGCACGGGCAGAGAGGGGAAGGTGCGAGCCTCATGGGCCTTGCAGGCCTTACCCTCTGGCCTCCTGCCGGGCAGCTGACTGGGCTCAACTCGGCCTGGCCTGGCTGCAAGAAGTGGAGAGGAGATGAGATGTGAATGAGATGTAAAAAGATCCTGAGAGGCATCTGCCAGCCTGTTGTGAAGAATTTTTCTTGTGAGGAACAGCTGCGGATGCCAAGGTCAGTGAAGAGGGAGGGGGAGGAGTAATGCTGCTCCTGGCCAAGATTCCCCTGCAGCCTGTGGTGATGACCATGGTGGAGCAGGTTGTCCCCCTGTAGCCCATGGAGGTCCATGGAGGGGCAGAGATCCACTTGGAGCCCAGGGAGGACCCCATGTCGGGGCAGGTGGAGGCCTGAAGGAGGCTGTGGCCCATGGATAGCCTGCTGGGGCAGCTGTTCTGGAGGGACTGCACCCTGTGGAAGAGATGACCCACGCCGGAGCAGTTTTATGAAGGACTGTGGCCCATGGGAGGGACCCCACGATGGAGCAGGGGAGGAGTGTGAGGAGTTCTTCCCCCGATGAGGAAGCAGCGGCATAAAACAACACGTGATGAACTGAGCGTAACCCCCATTCCCTCTTCCCCCCTGTGCCGCTCAGGGCAGGTGGAAAGGTGGTAGAGATAATGTTAAGCCCAGGAAGAGGGAGGGGTGGGGGAAAGGTTATCTTGTTCCCTGTCTCATTCTCCTGCTAGTTTTAGAAATAAATGAATAGTTTTCCCCAAGTCGAGTCTGTTTTGCCCGTGACGGTGACTTTAAGGATTTCTCCCCTTCCTTATCACAAACCTCGAGCCGTTTTTCTTCTATTATCTCCTCCTGTTCTCTTGGAGAGTGGGGGGAGTGAGAGAGAGACTGCGTAGTCTGGTCCTGATCGGGGCTGAACTACGACACTTAACTACAAAGGAGAAAGAAACTGGAACAAAGGCCTATTGTGGCTGAAAGGGTTTTTCTCTTTTGTCCATAATTAAGAGATTTATGAAATATAGATGAATTAGGGTATATGAAAGAGGAGGAAGGATAAATTTGGGCAAAGATGAGAAACAGAAGGGGGAGATGAAGGATGTTTGCATATTTTTCCAAAACCCAGCTATAACAATTCTGTAACTTTTTTAGCCTCCATCATGCATTGATTTACACAGTTTTCTAGATCCTTCTGGTGAATACCGAGGGCTTGAACAACAGGATATACACTGCAAGAGCCAACAGAGGAGTTAATGGAGTTTCTCCCCAAAATTCTACAAACCCAATTCTGGACAGACCAAGATTGTCAGTTGTATAAATATAGTGGTCTACTAGTATTTGAGATGCCTGAGATCAAACACAGAGTCTATGGAAAACTCATCCTGAAGTAGCAGCAGGAGGTGAGGTCATTTCATACAGCTAAACAGCTATAGTGGGAACTGATACACTTAGCACACACAGAAAGTATGCTAGGTGCCTGTACATAGGGAGCTAATTTTAGGTGTCTTGATGTCAAACATCCAATGAATAGGTGGCCAACAGATTTATTGGATAAATCTATTAATAAAGATGTTCACCAACTGAGTCCAGAACAATAATTCGTAAGTTCAAGAGGGAAGCATCAGATGTAGAAATACAGCTTGGTCTTGCAGTTCATATAAGAACTTTTATGTTCTGTGAAGTACTTCAACAGTAGCTGGAAGAACACTACTTCTATCACTGAAGGCAAACTGAAGAGGATGTGAACAGCAATATGCAAGACCATTACCAAAAAATAAACTAAAAAGGCAAGACACATACGTGTAGTGTTTAGAATTTGTTAAAATAACTCACAACAAATAGCTTGGTGACAGAAAGTTTGGAAGATGCAAAAAAGTGAAATCTTGTTGGAGCATCAGGAAAGCATTGGGAAGCAGCACAGAATGTGTTAAATTAGTACACATATGCTTTCTTGTTTCTGAGGAAAAAGGTGTGGTGTTCTTTTAAGACTAGTCTTTCAAAAGTGCGTAAGAGGTTAGTTATGTATAATTTGCCAGCAGAATGACAGGTGAAGCATTTGCTTTAAACATGTACAAGGGAATGTACTTTGGAAGGAACAATTTAACCTACTTGTACACAGACAGGTTGATAACTAATTCAGAGTCTTTTCACAGGAAAGATTCAAACGTCCACATGAACACTACAAAGTAGCTGCTTAGCCTGAATATACCAAAATAAGTCAAGAACAACACAAAGTTATCAACATCTGAAACAGACATCCCAACAGAAGCCAGCCTACAAGCCCATTTTCTTTTTACCTTAGTAAGTCTATGCTAGTCTGCATCGCAAAGATAAAACCCTACTCCCAGACTCAATTTTTAAATTGCACAGTCCTCTATCTGTATGTTGGAGAATAGTTATTGCCACTGCAGGTACAACTTGTTTTCTGTCCATCTGACAGGAAGGAAAGGATTAAGTCTAGTCAAACCATAATTTTGTGTTATGTCTCTATGGAATGTTTTTCTTTGATTTCTTTTCACTTTTTTTTTTTTTTTTTTTTTTTTTTTTTTTTTTTTTGGTGTGAAAGCACCAAAGCAGACAACATTACTGTACATTTGAGTTTGTGGCAATGTGATTTTTCTACTGGCCAGTGTTAGCAACTGTCCAGAAACAGAGTTTTGAGAGAATCACTGGAATTATTTCCTCTTTTTTTTTGTTTTACAATTTATGATTTATGGGGAAAGGTAGATTGTCTTGTTACTAGGAAATAAACAACTATGATTTTGCTAGGCATGTAGCAGTTTAGTTTACAGATTTTTGCTTAGTTTAAAATGATTAATCTTATGCTAAACCCAGGCTGGGTTTATTAGGCTCATCGCAGAATACAAAATTGACTTCTGGACTGGAAGACAAGAGGGAAGGAGAGGTGTAATATTTTCACTTGCCTAGAGTCACGCAATCATGTTCAGTTATAAATCTGTTGTCAGTTCCACTGGTCAATAACTATTAGCAATAAGCACCACCAGTCACCAGCTTGACACTGATGAATGGTATAACCAAGAATGGAAGAAATCTCCTGATAGTGGCATCTAGTTTCAAAGAAGTCATCCATCCTCCTCTTTCTTTCTTCTGTCCTTTATCCCAAGGAGTTATTGCTCTAAATGCATACCACTCCCTTTTTCTCTGTCTGAAGTTATGTTTAGTACTAACTTTACTTTGGTGTTGTCTTTCACACATATATCTTCCTATGCAACTCATTAATCGATCAATCCTTCTACAGCAATTTCTAAAACATAAGCAAGAGCTTTAAGTATATAAGTACTTCTGTTTTCCTACAAAGAAATTCAGAAGTTAGAAACAGAAGAAACTATCATACAGCAAAGTCAGCTTTCCATGGATAAACAGACAAGTAACCTTCAAGGTTAGCTGTTGAACAACTTCATTAATTTATGGGAGAAGAGTCTTAGATTTCCACATTTATATATATTTTCCTGTACATTTATTGTATCTATTTATTTAAATTCAAATAGCTTTGACATTAGCTCCCCAAGTCCACATGAGCAACATTTTTCACTGCTGGTAGCCTTAACTTATGCCAGTATGATTAAGACAGTAGAGTTAGCCTTGCACATTTATGCAATAATGATGGTATCTTTTTATCTACTACAGAGTAAAATAAAGACTTTTGTTGAATTTATCTTCAGTTTCAAATCTAATACACTTATTCTTAGCTCTTATCCCTCTGGATTTTACAAAGTTGCTTCACAGAAAGAATTGAGGTACCCTGACAGTGGAAAATATTCTGTACAATTTCAAATGGAACAAAACTTAAGTTCTTCTTTCATTTATTCAAATGTTGTCAACTATGAATTAAATGCAGTACTTTAATGGAATTTTCAGAGTTTGATTATATCTCTAGTTTTGTTTGAATGTAGACATATTTTTCTATTCAAATGCAATTTTGTGCAAACAAATACCTTCTGTAGTTTAAAGCTTCAGGTCAGGTCTGTATAAAACTGGTCCTACCCCTATCTGTGAAAAAATATTAATATTGAACACACTGTGTTGCTCTTACTATGGTTTTGGTTGTGTTGGTTTTTTTTTAATTATTATTTGATCTCAATAGTATTCTTTTTAGAAAGCATAGAATCATTTTTAGATTTTTTAAAATGAAGTTAGTTAAAAACAAAAAGCAGCAAAAGATGTTGATGTAAAACCACAGAATTTTCTTCAACTCTAATGGACTAGGAAACTCTATTCTCCAGATCGTGCCTTACAAGGAATGCAAAACAAAGCCACTTTGTATTACTTTGGGACAAAGTAATACAAGTGTTTTAAAGGAATAGTAGTTGTATCCTTTTATTGTTCACTTCCTAAGAATTTGAGTCATGTAGGTAGAGATCCATTTAATGTAATCTCATCTGATGTTGTGATGCTACCATTCAATTTGTCTTCAATTGGGTGGACACACAGGAAACCTTCTCAGTGACAGCCTCTGAGATTTCCTTAGATTATTGTGCTCGAGCATTCCTCTAAAGAAGTATTATTACAGTCCCAAATGGGCCTTATAGAAAAGGATTAAATGCATTATATAGGAAAAGTCATGTCATAATATCCTGTTATTATGGCTAACACTTGCACAAGTTGTGCTTAGAGAAAGGCTACATTCTGTTAAAATATCCCGTCAGAGTTAAAACGCTCAATCACGCCCTAGTTAAGCTTACCTAATTTTAACACAGCAGTACATATCTTAGTGTCCTTATGAAATATAGCTAACAACCCTTAAAGTCTTCAGCTATATATCATCCATACACTGAGTATTTTATGGCCAGTCCACATTTTATATTAAATTCCTTGGCTTTGCATTCCAGTGCTCTTACCACTTTGGTCCACGATGCACCTTCACCTCAGTCTGGGCAGGCATGTGCTCTCTGTTCAGAATTCCACCTGAGGTCAGAGTACTGACTGTCCAATTAGGATCTGCACTGTGGACCATCAGAAATTCTAGATTTGTACTGTACATTTACAGCAGTACTTACGCCTTTCTTCTGTTGTTTGCTGCCTTGAGGACAAGGGTAGCCTTATCGGCAGCTTGCCACATTGTCAAAAGATCTTCTGTTGAAAACACAGCAAAAACACCCACACAAATACTAGAAAGGTGCATTTTCTCAGCTTTTACCCTAGTTACAAATAAAAACCACAACATCTGTTCTATCTAATAACGATGTGATCTAGTCACTTTCACATTGCTTTTTCTCACATGATAAATATATTTGCCAGTCAAATGACAAGCTCAGATTCAGACTATAACATTTTGTGAACAGTATATGGTATGGTCTTGCAGCAGAAGCCAAACTGAATTCCACTTTTATTGTCCATTTCTTCTTCTGGGAAGAGCAGCAATTAAATAATAAATAGTAAACAGTCAACAATTAGATTATGGAAAACCGCAAGAGTTAACTTCTCATCCTTTTCCTTTGTATTTTAGTTTAAAATCAGAACAATAAACTTTTCAATTTTGCTTGTATTTTTCAGAAAATATTTACTGAGGAATGGGATGAAGAATTTAAATATTACATGGGAAATACTTTCCACATAATAAAAAGAAGGTATGAAAGTATAGGAAGTTGGAGGTATGTGCTATTTTCATCACTGCAGTAGAGGCAGGAACCAGATGACCACAACATCACACTGAGGAAACAGAGCATATAGTTAGTGCTATTTGAGTCACAGCAAAAACCAACACAAAGTTGTGATCAGACTTCTATTTTTATGGTCACTAATTAGCACAAGATTGTCCACCCTCCTCATCTCAAGCATGTCTTATCTGCTTGTATTCTACTTTCTCTTTTAACTTATTTATTCAATCTAAGCATAGGTTACAGCTAGCATGCAAATGACTAGCTAATGGCACACTTGTTAGTGGCTTCTGTCATGCATGTTCAATTTAATAATCTTTTATGAATCAGTCAGCTGCACAACATGTACAGACTGCAGATCTAATGCAGCTGAGGCAACAAGCTAGAAGAACTAATGTCTAAATCCTTGGGAGAAAAAAACAAACTTTGTATTTCTACAGTGTGACAGAGAAATTCAAAATCAGAAGTGTTTTGAAGTGGTTACCATCTGATAATCTATGTGAAACAAATAAAGCCTCTGCCAAGTTACCCATGCAGTGGTGTTCTCACTTCTTCCACTGCAAAGAATAATTTCACATCATCTAACACAAAGCAAGATACTTAATGGTGTCTTTAATCAGAAACAAAGATGGACACAAATAGGGGTTTGGGGTTTTTTTGAGTATTTCAAAACAACTCCTCCCTGGGAGCGATCAACTAAGTGTTTGCACTTTACATTGCATTAAACGAGGTCTCATCAACTCCAATCCATTCCGTCCAGGGAACTCCAAGAATTACCTCCTCCTTCCATCCCACTCCAGTTTACCACAAGGAGTTTTAGTTCAGGTCAACAGCAAGGAACTACTATGCAATGCTACCAGTAGGCAAGCAGTATAGCTAGTTTTTTTTTCCGCTTCCCTAAGGATTTAGTTTTCACTTTTGCTGAGCATTTGAAAGGACCCCAAGTCCTACCATTCACCTGTTCTTACTTCTTTATTTTGCTCTTCTAACTACATTTTCATTTGCTGTAGTTGTTTACATTTCAGACCCTACCTATCATTTAACTTCTTTCTAACTTTCAAGATAAAGAGGAAAAAAGTGCACATGCTGTCTCATAAGGATTTATATTCACACTAAAGAATTATATCTTTTTAGCTGTGGGGTCACAGCTGCCTGCCTCTCTTTTCTGCTACACTAGTTAACGACAGAGATTGGACCCCTCAGGGCAACCACCTGCACATTCAAGAAAAACAAATGGAAATTGTCTTGTCCTTTTCAAGCACAGCATATTTATCTACTAGATATTTAGGAAAGAAGACAATTCATTCAAGGGCACGCAGTATAAAGTACTTTTTTGGTAGAAATTTATATACATTACAATGAAATACTAGCAGCATTTTAAGCAAGCATAGGTAGAATCCTCAGATAAACTATAATACAAGCACTGACAATGAATTAAGAAGAGAAAAACAATACAGGATGTATAAAACAAGAAAAAAGTTGACATGAATAAAAGTTATCCTGAACCTGAACTGAAACAGTGTACTTTTATTTTTTTTTTTTTTTTTTTTACAGTGTCATAGTTTCTTCCTTCATCTTCTCTCTTTTCAGATAGAATTGAAATCAGAAGTCCCAGAGCACTAGGAGAGAGACTATGGTGCTCAGAAAGGGAGTGTCTGCTCCACTATTTAAGCTCCATGGATCATCTCTAGCTTGGCTTAGCAGTTCACCTGTCTTGGGTAGATTTAGGAATATTCTTTTTTTTCATTTGAACATTTTTTTGTAGCAATTAAGCTCCCTTTCAGCCTCCTCTTTTTCAAAGTCTGAAATTCAATTTTACTGACCTTTAATTTCTTCACATTCAGAGAGAAACTGTAAAAGGAATCATAGTCACACTATACACACATAAATGGATTCTATCTTACTACAGCACAGCTAAATGTAGTTATTGCAAAAAGATGTTTTAGACACACAGACATGGTTTAACTGACTTGAAAGAAAAACAAGTAGTTAGTCAGTATTATTAGTTAAAAAGAGAAAAATTCTGTCCAAGTCAGTGTTCTCATTTCCCTGTGAGTTCCTTTTGAGTTTTGAAATGGACTATTCTATTAGAGGAGAAAAAAAATAACAATAATTTTTTTAAAATCTACATTGAATGTATTTCCCGAACAGGTAAAATATTGCTAATAATAGAGTAATAACATTATACACAACTAAATTTTTCCACTCATCTCTCAGTCGTTATTACAACACTAGTTCTCAGGAGAATAAAAGGGATGAGCCAAGTAGAAAGATGTTCAATTTTACTTTTCCTCTTGAGGAAGAGGAAAAAAGCCATCAATCAAAAGCTCTACCATTAGGCTAAGAATTAAAAGATCAAGTAATAGAGTGATTGAGAAAGCAACATAAAAATCAGGTCCAGATGTCTTTTACAGACATAATTAGTAGGGAGGAAATTGGATGAAAGCCAGTCTTAATAAAATGATGTTGTGTCAGATATAGAAATATGTGAGTTTTACAAATGAAAATCTGTATTGTTATGTTTTTCTACATCAATACCTTTAAAAGCTCTCTTTTGTCTCTGTAGACCCACTTGGGATTTCCTTCATATTTCATAAGCCATGGCAGCCCACTAACATGATCTTTGAAAAGTGAACATCTATTCTGGCACTTGCTCACAAGCAGAAAAAAAAAAATCTTAAACACGAAACCAAAAAAAACCAGAGAGCTAGTCCATTATTTCTTTCAAATAATCTAGCAAATAAACACTTCTAGCTTGACTCATAGCTTAAACCAGGCTACCTAATATTAACAATATCTGTTGGTTTCAGGATATTTTTAAATATTAGAAGCAGCTAATTTGGTTTATTAATTATACAACATCATGTAGAATTGTGATATTGGACTAATTATAGTATACTGAAATAGAAAATATTTAGTTATGCATTAAAAATTAAAATTCATAAAAGCATTAGAATACCTATTAAAGTAATTTTTGCCATATTCTTTCTTCTGGCTTAAAGTTTCCTCTGAAGATTGGAATCTTACGCTTGAGAGTTTACATATATTAAAAGTGCATTCAAAAAAGTTATAGAAAATCAGTTGGGTTTTGAAAAGCTACAGTGTAAATCATAAGAAAAGCGGAAGAATAAAATTAATGTTTACCATTAAACTAGTACACTAAGTGCACAGCACACTGAGTTCATGACACTTAATTGCCCTGGGTCTTCAGAAACTTTCACCAAGATCAAACTATGGAATTATTTTTAAATGCTGTCCTGGACATAGGCTGATAAGAATAAATTTATAATGGATGAAAAAAGCCCAAATCTAAAAAAAGACAGAAAGTAGGTAGGCCAAGTAATGTCACAGGAGAAGATCCATTAATAGATATTTTAACTTCTTCCTATGCAAATCAAAGCAAGGACCAGTTCAATGTTGCAAGATCAATCCTCAGCTAGAAAATGATAACAGTAGAAGCAATAGGTGCTCTTCATTGCTTTGGCTGATACAGCAGTATGTGTTAGCTTCCCACATCTCTCAGGTGAATAACTCTGTAGATGGCAGAACCTGGAGTTCCATATGAAAAAGCCCATATTCTTCTATATTTCTTATATTGCTTTATTCCTCCAGCAAGAATTCTAGAAAAATTCCTGAAGGGCTGCCCCTTCCTGCACTCATTTATTTTTTTCTTTTTAAATAAGAGTTTGTTAATTTGTCTTAGGTATCTATTTAAGTCAGAGTATACAAATTCCATTGTTACATAGACATTTCCTCAGAGGGAGGCATAATACTGATGGAAAGTCAAGTTTGTGATATTTCTAGCTCTAGGAAAACAGAAAACAATTTAATGTCATGATATTCAACTAGGGTACCCCACCCCAAATTTCCTGACCAAGGTATAAAAATCAGAAAGAGTTCAGAGATGGACTGTCAGGGACAGACAACAAAATAAGTTAAGCCTCCTTAGACTAGAAACAGGTGAGGAGACATTTGGCAGATTCTTACTCCTAAAAGTCAGACAGGAAACACTTTTTCATTGAAGTTTTTTTTTTTTTCCCCAGTACAAGAATCAAAGACTACCAGGTTAAAGTAAATGACACTTTTCAAACAAGCAAAAGCCAGTTGTTCTTCATGCAACAGATAGTAAACTTATAGGACTTGCTGTCGGAGGATATTGTGACTGATGGATGTCTAGATAGGCTCAAGGAGATACACAACAAATATTTTTTGTGAGAAATGCACTAAGGATTATCAATTGCGCAAATACGTATATGTCTCTGGAAGGTCCCAAAGTTGCAATATCTGGAGGCTGGGAAATTATTGCTCCCCCACCTCCCCTTTTTATAGATATTTCCTTATGCCTGTGGACTAAGACAGCATACAACACTAGTTTGGGTTTCTATTGTGGCACAGAGAGCCACCCTTTGATTGCTGTAGTCAAAAGCATGATTTTTTTAATCATGAAAATGTTTGTGTTCTTTCTAGGAGCTCTGTATTCTGAATGACAAATGCTTTAGGGAGTGCTGACAGATGTTTACAGGGTATTTCCATCCCTACGTCTATGGTTTCCAGGAGTATGCTACAGTTCTGAGAACCATCAGCCTCAAAAAGATCCAGACTGCTTAGAAGCCCCCAGCACATCTGCTGGACAAGACCTTTAATATTCTAAAACTGTTATAAACCAAAAGGTAGTTACAAAAGAGTTTTTTTAAAAAACCTTAATCTCCTTTTTTGCTCCCTTGTTTTTAATAATCTCTCCACTTTTTTTTTTTTCCAATTTCTCTGTTCTTCCCATGTGTTATCCTCTTCTATCTTTTCATATTTGGTGTATTAAAAAGTGCCTCAGCTCTTCCTCTGTTTGCAGGGACCAGGAAAGTTTTCCAATAAAACAGCTAGTGATAGAGCAGGAACATGGGTCCTGGGCAGATTCTACTCTTCAGATAGAGTTTAACAGTTTATTACATCTGCAGAGAATGATTTGGACAGAAAAGCTGAAAATCTACTAGAACACCAAGGCAATCATAAGTAGATTGAATTAAGAAACATGTACACTTACCTGACACAAATTAATTTTTTAAAAATAAATCAAATCCAGCTATTCTTCAGAGAAAAAAACCCTGAGGCAACTAGATCAGCCTCACCGTCTGTTACTATCTCATGAATTTGATGCTGCATACTGGATTTTGAGTGGAAACTCCAAACTAGAGATCATCTAAACTTATGTTCTGTTCTACTTTACTGTATTCACTGAAGTTACACTAAGTAAAAAGGAGAACACAAAAACCTCTTTAGACCATGGAATAATGCTGCATCTTTCACAACTAAGCATATTCAAACACCGAACAAATTTGAAGCTTTCAATTTACAGGAAGTACATCTGTAAATACACTATCACAAATGAGTAATTTTTAAGCAACTTATTCCAGGTTTGTGCTCTGTCTCATAATATTTTATTTTTTTAACTGAAAGTCAGATTTTTGTAGCTAGGCACTCTCACATTGGTCAAATAAGAGATTAGAAGTCCAAAATAACATCATCACAAAGAGTTTAAGAACTAACAGAAGTGGAAAGTACTTTACACTGGATTTAAAGTATCCATAGCATGGTAAACTAAAGTTTTTCAAAACTGTTTGAACAATTAGAAGTTTCAGGCAATGCTGATGTAACCCCTCTCCCAGGACTTGATTGGCAGCCAAGTATAAAATGAGCAGAAAAAGCCAAGTTCATTTTTAAAGATCCCTAATCAACAGCTCAAACATTTGAGTGAAACATTATTTCCAGGTTTTCCTGGAAATTATTTATTAATACCTAGAAATTCTTTATTAATACCTGGAAAACTTAAAGCAAAGCCTTTTGTTCTTCCATGTCACAGTTCCACTGCCAAGCACAGGCAGGAGAACCATCGGCTGCTCTTTTGGTAATCTCTCAGCACCTCAAAGTCAGACCAGAACTACCATAGCCGCTGGAGTTGAAGGCTGAATACGTGAGTTCCTCTTTTCCTTGGAACTAGGGGATGGTTCATCAGAGCAGCTAATACACCTAAACTCTAGTGAGTAGTCACATTGCAACTAATTCAGCATTTATCTACTTAACCACAATTTTTAAAGATACTAATTCTCTTTTGATTTTTTTTTTAATATTAGAGAATTAAAGCTACGTTTAGTGTGCATACACAACTTTCAGTACCTACCTACTTTACTGTGACAAAGTAAGAAATAATATTCACTGCTAACCAAATACAACCAGGGAGCCATTTTATTACACCCATTGGAAGTTGTTCTATTATTATGCAAACAAGCCATGCTCTGAACTCAAAATCAACCTTTCCTCAGCCATTCCTACGTTCCTAAAAGCACAACACCTAGGCATTCATCACCTAATTATCTATGCAAGCAATTAAATACAGTCATGGTCCATAACATCAACTGATCAGTTGCAGACTGGATATGTAACTGGAGAGAACCAAAGTGAAAAATAAGATTATTGGGACAGATGGTATGGCTTTGATCCCTGGTCCTATAACAGTAGGAAAAATCCCATATTTCAGAACTAGAGCTGTTAAACGTTTAGATAAGTCTTGCTGCCAATAGTCATGACGGCAATGAAAAGAAGTGCAAAGATGGCAGTGAATCAGTGCAAAAATATATGCCTATTCGCCTTTTTGTTGTATTTTTGGCCTCTTCCCTACTTTATCTTTTTATATGAGAATTTCAAAGTACTAAATATCAAATCTATAACCCTCCTTCAATCCAACCTGGAAAAGTGAATTAATTTGTTAGCAGGAAACTTCTCAGTAATCATGGTACTGGCATGAATTCATGCTTTCTAAATCTGTTTTTAAAACCATGTCACACTTTCCCACCTTCCTCTAGTCTTTTATGCAGTGTTCTGGTGCATTAGCATTTATTTCTCTAACTTTCTCATCTATATTCTTAATGCCTCAGGAAAGTAATATGCATTTTCCCTGGACAGTCAGACAGGGAACTCTGAAAAAAAAAAAAAAGCAACATTTCTGCGTGCATTTTTCTTATTGTAACATGCAAATGATATGAGCACCTTGATATAAGGTCAGATGTACTTGCTCTTTAATAAAAGTGTTAGAAATCAAGTGATTAGTAACATGAGAAAGAAGGCATATTATTTACCATGCAAATGGATGCATCAGTAGTATCTCAATTACTATACAAAAATGAGAAAAAATACTGTGACGCTCTGAAGTCATTTAAAAGCATTCTTATTCCATATTCTTTGTCATTATGATGTTATGTTCATCAGTAGTTTGTCAAGTCAATTTACAAACAGATCATATTTAAAAGGTTAATTTTTAAGAGATTTAATTGAAACAAAACCAAACTTTCTTGGTACCTCTAAGTATGTCTGCAGTCTGAATATTTCATCTTTTCCACCTTTCAGACACAATTCTACTACAACTGTATTCAAATATAAGAAGTTTGGAACGTCCTTCTCATATTTTATAAAATGTACTAATTATGAACTAGTACATCCACCAGTACTAGACCCCTGTGAAGTCTGGGTAGATGGTGACTGTTGACTTTTGGCAGTAAGGAGTTGTAACTAGGCAGCCTGGCTTTCCATTATTAAATCAGAAAGCAATCTACACTTTAAATTAATCATAAATAAAACTTGACCTTAGCACTATGTAACTCATAGGCTTTGGAGGTTAAAATAGATTTTAAGTAGCTGCTTAGTTAAAGCAGGTACCAAAATGAAGATAGTCTAGACTCAGCACTCCACAGGTAGGTCAAACTACCTCAGGTCTTAGCACTGTAGCAAATGTAAATATTAACTCCAAATCAAAGCATACTCTATCTCTTATTCAAGCCTTCTGCCCAAAAGAGGTAGCCTCCACATACTGGATTCCACAACTCTGCTCCCTAAACCTCTTACTTTTCTACAGAGAAAAATTAAAAACTTCGTAAGTGTTCCAGTACTATATTTAAAAAGCAAACACACACATACCCTCCTCGCCCAGGGTTTCTAAAAATAACATTAAAAGTTTAAGCCTCTATTAACTTGAAGCATTTCATGCCTAAGGTCAAATAACTTTATAAAAACAAAGAAAACCCACTCGAACACACCACCCTGCCCCTCAAAAAACCCCACAAAACCAGAACGTATTTGTCTACGCAAAACTGCTCACAATAGCATTTGCATACTTGGCTGAAATTTAAGCAGAAATTACTAAAAGCTTGGTTCATTACTCCTCTCTTCTCTTGGTTCTACTTTGCTCCCCTTTTGCCGTTGTTTTTCCGAAGCTGTGTATCTTTGTATACATACTACTTTCTCTGAATGGCTTTTTCTAGTCCTGTGTCGAATACTGTGCTCCCCCTATTTATCTTTTGCCAGTCCCTTGATACAGTATTGCCTGTATTCCATCTTCTCTTTCCTTTTTACCATAATCTAAGCCTTGAACTCAACAGATATTAGTGTCTTCAAATGCATGCTATTTTTTTCCTTAATCTCTCTTAATTTCTTCTTCAATTTTTCATGAAATGTTAAGGAAGTGTTTTAATGAAGTTCAAGAGCTCAGGCTAATGAGCAGTTATGAACAATTCAGAACTGTTCCTCCTGAAGACAAACCATAAAAGAAGGTTTTCATCGGGTTTTCAGTTTTGCAAGTGCCTGAGGATAGCAAAGGACACTGAAGACCACTATAAAGGGAATTAAATATATTCATTAGTATTTTAATGTTTCTGTCTGCTAATTCATTTAATCCAAGGGGTAAAAAGCTTCCAAACCCATTGCATTTTACAGTGTCTTCCATGCACTGTGTAAGCAAGATGCATGATGGAAGCACAAATTCCTTCCTATGTGTCCTAACACCCCCTTGTACATGTACTTACTATGGCTTTTATTGTCTATTTGGAAAACATCTAGTCATGATGAAGAGATGACAATAGCTTTTAGAAAAAGATTACAGCAAGTCAGGATCCAGCTTCTTATACAGCCCATTTGCAATACAAAGCAGTAATTCCTTAAAGTTTCTTACACAGAACAGAGTTGGCTCCTATGCTAAATTAACTTTTAAATTTTTTTTTTTTAATCCTATTTAAAAGGTTGCATTTTTTATTCTCTGGGCTGTTTTGCTTTTCATGTGTTCAAGATTTCTGACAACTTTTTATTATAGATAAAATTATTAGGTTTTAAAAGTTTATAGGGGCTAGTTTTCTCAGCATGCGATGTCAGCTGAGTTGCATAGAATAGAACACAACAGGAGCAAAGTATTAATAAGAAAGAAGAAAATTCATAAAAATGCTAAAGTGAAAGTTGTACCTTAAAGACTGTTTATCGATTTAGCTGTGTCAGCTTATGGTCCAAGTAAGTGCAATCCCTGCCTTCTGTTGCTAGTGGAATGAACAAAAGAGTCTTGATCTTAGATTAATAAAGGTAAATCTCATCAGGGAAGAATTCCTGCTCTGAGTAGACTTTAGCTTTGAATAAAAGGGTCATACTGTCTTCTTAATTAGCCATTTCGTGAGAGCAGTAAGCATAGATAACAGTCAATAAGCCTGATGTCTCCAAAAAAAGTGATTAAAACTGCAATTATGCTACAGAACAAAAGCATTTTATTAAATACAAATCAGTTGAATTTTATCAATAATGAGGCTTCCACCTTCTTTAAGGTCTTAATACTGTCACAAGCACAGGTGTAAGTACTTTCCCATGCATTTTGCCCTTCACTAACAATATTACATTTTTTCATTATATGAAACAGCAAGGAAAAGGAGGGGAAAAAAAAAAAGTCACCATCTTTTCATTCAATTGAAGTGATGAGGAAGGACAGACTATTTATCTTAATTAATGTTCATGTGAATCAAATTCCTGGCTCCTGAAAGTAATACCACAGTTCTCCAACTTGAAGAAAAAAATTTCTCATTTTGTTAAATTATACAGGCAAGTGATAGGAGACAATTATATATTTGATTAGCCATATGATCTCTGATATACAGCTCTTAAACTCAGCCAAGACTGAGGAAAAAAAAAATGCCAAATCCAAACAAGCAACAAACAGGAGACAAAGAAAGTGGCATGCTGATATCACAAAAGTTTTGGAACTAGGAGATTAAGGCAGATGGATAAAGCAAAGCAGAACCAGACATATCGCCATTTTAAAGCAAGTGAAGTATCCACATTTATCAATGAGCATGAAGGATCTTGACTCAGGGGAGACTTTGGAAGGTATCTAGCCCAAAGCAATCCTTACTCCACCATGTAGGAGCTCTCAGAGACACACACGCATATATGGGAACTGAGGAGGGCAGGGAGAGACTTAGGCCTCAGACTTAATCAGTCATGCAGCCATGTGCTGGCTGACAACCAAGCTCAAGAGCAACTGTCTCAGAACTTTCCAGAGAAAACTCTTTCACAGGAATGTCAAGTTTTTTTAAACTTAAAATGCTGCAGCAGTCATTATTTCCCTGCCTTAAGATCCAAGTAATTTCCAGTGATATGTTGATAATTTTAAAATCTGAGGGTTTTCTCCAAGTTCTTTCCTTTTTCTGGCTCTTTCTGGTAGAGAGTTGTGAGAAGAGAACCTCAGCTTGCCTTACTGGAGTCTGATGATTTTAGCACAGGCCTAGAATAGAACAGAGAAGTCAGTGCTCTTCATCCTAAAAGTGGCCCAAACATAGAGTTCCTGGGTTTCCTACATCTCATGCCTTTTGTATCAGTTTAGAAGAAATCAACCACAAAGTACGTCTCTGCTTCTCTAGAAGTGCTCAAAGTACTAAAATCCTTCCTCTACAATATTTTATTTTTAATAAACAAAACATCTGGTCAAGTAGAGCCTTACATCTTAGTATCTTCATAGATGCATTTTGGGACAAGCTGTCTTTCTATTTTACCACATCATCAAATATTGTTTGTGATCTTCAGTCTAGGCACAGAGAATTAAAATTTGTGAATTAGTCCAACCTCTCACCTTCCTTTTGACCACTTTAGAACAGTAGACTTAAACTCAACACTAAAAGGTATCATTGTTCTTTTTCAATAAGAATTAACAATACTAGATTAGAGAAGCATGTTATTCAGCACAGTATCCTTTTCTGTAATGGGGTATGAAATGAACAGAAATAGGCTAAGGATATTACATGAAACCTATAGGATTTGTTTAGACTCATTTTGGCTTAAGCTCAAGTTGCTGCTCTTACTGCTGCCTCACTTCCGTGACTTCATCACGTGCATTCAAGCTGTTCTGGTACCAATACCTTTGTAGCCTTTCAATAGCTAAGAGAATACGTATTCTCTTATAGGCTTTAAGCTCTGGAAGTGGGCTATTTTATCAGGCTCATGCTTTGACTGTAGTGGTTTAGAGTCAAACCCCAGAGAGCATTTTGGAATGCCATTGTACCTTTAGCATTGTGATTTCTGGCTTTCTGTTACAATGGCAACCAAACAGAGAGATCAAAATGAAATTGGTATTCAAGCCACTGTGTGAAATTGTATCCAGAAGTCCCAGGTATGGCCAAAGCTGCCCTTTTGCTGTTTGTTATTTTGTTGCTCCTTTATCACCAGTTGAAAGAACTCATTGTCCCGTTGTACATGCCCACATCAGAGTAAGACTGATACTGAAATTAATATTGTACATGAAATATTAATAATTTTTCAGTTATCTTAAGAAACTGAAGTAATTTGATAACTACTGTGAAGAAGCAGCTGAGCTTGCTGGCAACCCCTGAAAAGGCAAAGTACTGTATTTTATGAATCATACCATGTACTATACTAAAGCAGATCAGTTTCTTTATGCATAGTCTGAAAAACAAGGAACAAAATCCACTCTGCTGCTGGGCAATCTAAACATAGCCTTTAAATATGATTTCTTAAAACAATAAATATGTTCCATTAATTTGTCTGAGGTTCCACTTCTCTCTCCAGGTTCCAAGAAAAGAAAAAAGAAATCAATACAAAGGCTAACAAGCCAAGAAAGAATGCAAAGAGATCCAAAGAAAACAGAGGAAAAGGAGTCAACATCTCCCCTCAAATTGTTTCAGAGTGAGAGGACACATTGGAACCAGAGTTCCAAGGAGTGAGAACATTTCACAAAAAGGAAGTGGATGTTTTTCATTATAAAGTTTCTGACGTACCGCATATCACAGTGGTTAAAATTCAAAGCGGCTCAGACCGCATTCCATACAATGCACTTGTCAGTTGTATTTCTTGGGTATGTAATTTACTTGACAAGCACAGTTTAAATGCTTTAAAATAAACCATTGTACCAAGAGCAGATGCAGTCTAGTAACACAGCTTTAAGTTCTATTAGGTTTTTAAATGCAACCAATTTGTTAGGATGAAATCTTTATAAATGACCCCTAAAACCTGTCAGTGGAAGAACTCATTTGAATTGCCTTTTTTCCCCTCATTGAGCCACTCAAACCTTTTACATTATTCATATGCAGAGCCTCCTGTAATCTTTTCTCTGTACTGTAGACAACTTGCCCTGCTACTGTGACATCTTCAGCTAGTGTAACTCATGGATGAGCACTGATGAAAACTAGAATCAGCGAAAGGTTCTACTAAATACTTAAAAAGTCAAAAGGTATTAGAACATTACACTGCCATTCCATACCTGCCTGTTCCATCCACCATTTCTTCTTGTATATTAGGTAATCTTAATGTTTTGAGGTTTTCTTAAATTGTTTGTGTTTTGTTTTGTTTTGTTTTTTGTTTGTTTGTTTGTTTTTAAGCAAGTTACTTTAGATCTAACAGTGTATCTTTCAAATACTGTGATGGAGGCTTAGGCACAAGTTGTATAAATACACTCAAAAAAAAAAAGTTCGCAAGTTGGCACTAGTCAAACAAGAGCTTTATTCCTCTAGACACTAACTCAGCTGCATATCCATAAACTTTATCCAAATGCATTATCTATCTACTAATCTCATGCTGAAAATGGCAAATCCAATTCCATAATTAAAATATTCCAACGAAACAAGTTATGTGAAACAGTTGATGATTGAAATAAACATACTGTAGCACATCCATTATGAAATAGCAAATGCCAAATAGAAAGGGAAAATACAGTCAATGTGCTGAAATTAAAATTTTCCATACTAATTTCATTATCTCACAACAGAGATACTGGAGGTTAAACTTCTTCCTAGTCAGTTTGGATACTAACTGGACAAAGAGAGTGTATTATTGATTAAATCTTAGGTTTCTCTAATATATACTCCATGCTCTAAAATGTAGGCCTGTTTCCTCTCTTTCTTGACTTGCTGAGCAAGGTTTTGTAATTCCTTTCTGATTGTATTTCAGTTGAGTTGACTTAGTGAATTGTCAAGGTTACTCATTCCTCTTATGTTGATTAACCAGTCAATTTTATTGATAGATAAATTTGTGAGGTTTCGGTTTTTTTGTTTGTTTTAGTTTGTTTTTTTACATTGGAGCCTTGATACTTACAGACAATCTTTCCTGAAAGGCCTAAAAACCTAAACTAAATAGGAGTAACATGAAAAAAGTCAACATTATCAAGCACCAAGGAATAAATTATGAGGAACAAGTCAGCAACTAATTTATAACAAACACATGTAAGCTATACAGAAATGAACAAACAAAACTGATATATGCAAAGGTTTCTGGTTTCTTGTATGCTAGTCTCTGGACTAAAGTAGAAGACCTCAGAGCTAGTCCTTGAGTGGAGAAGGTAAACATGTTGACCAGTTCCCAACTGTCATTCAAATGAAACTTGGGTATTCTGCATAACCTTCTCATATTGTACGGAAGCACTGGTGTAGGACCAGCTCTAACATTTAACTTCAGCAGTCACAGTGTAAGTACACAGTTTCATTAATATGTTGAAAATATTGAGAAGGAAGAAATCATTACACAGGAAGAAGGAGATGACAGTATTGTAAACTAATTAAGGTCTAATACAAAGTCGTGATCTTAGTATAGAAATGTTTGATTATAAGTGTACTTTCTTATGCTAAATTTATCAAATGTATTATGAACTCTAGTTCTAAGTCATATGAGTTAAGCATTCTTTGCCAAATCAGACAGCCCTTCAATCCACAGGCTGTAGAAATCATCTAGAAATGAGCAAGAAATGGCACTGTTGTCTGTGCTTAAGCTGTACAGCTTAAGAGCAACACAGAATTCACAAAAACCCATAGTTCACTGCTTAGATCTAAGAATGGCAACTTGAATACAAATACATGGTAGGTATGCAAGGCAAAAAAAAAAAAAAAAAACCAAATCCACAAAGATCATAGAATGGTTTGGGTTGGGACATCTTCCACTAGACCAGATCACTCAAAGCCCCATCCCACCTGGCCTTGAACATTTCCAGGGATGGGGCATCCACCACCGCTCTAGGCAACCACCCTCACAGTAAAGAATTTCCTCCTTCTGCCTAATCTAAATCTACCCTCTTTTAGTTTAAAACCGTTACCGCTCATCGTATCACAATGAGGCCTGCTGAAGAGTTTCTCCCCATCTTTCTTATAAACTCCATTAGGTACTGGAAAACTGCTATCAGGTCTCCCCAGAGCCTCCTCTTCTCCAGGCCAAACAGCCCCAACTCTCTCAGCCTGTCCTCACAGGAGAGGTGCTCCAGCCCTCTCATCATCTTTGGGGCCCTCCTTTGGACTCACTCCAATAGGTCCATGTCCTTCTTATGTTGGGGGTTCCAAAGCTGGATGCAGTGGAAAATTCTGCTAGCAAGCAAAGTTGTGGGCATGTGATGGGGGAGTCATAGTACCTAAAATTGTAAGATATACATTGGCCAAATATGACACAGCATACATGGTCAAGGACAGTAGTCTGCAAAATCTGAGCATAAGCCGTCCCTTTCATGTACAGCAAGGAGTGACCAATGTTGAATGGAAAAGTAAATACACTGAATTTAAAAAAGTTGCTTCCATTGGCTTCCACAGACTTTAGATCAATACCAGATGCAGGAAAACTAAGACCTCTCAGGACAGGAAGCAACAACTATAGTTATTTCAATAGAGTTATCTGTGCAATGTAAGCCTGAATTGCTCCAAATAGTACTTTTGACTATTTTTTTTTTCTGTAAAAAAATTATTTTCAAACAAACTTCTAATTATGCAGCAAGTTCTAGCATCAACATTAATCTGTAGAATTTGAAACAGGAATTGACCTCTTGTCTAAGAAGATAAAATCAAGGAAATAGCTTCTGCATCCAATTTGTGGAATAACGTACTTTTTCCAAGAACATCCTGTGAAATCCAAAATTCCTTATCCCAGTGGAATAGTTTCCTGGTGTCACCATTGAAGTTAGTAAATGCACTTGCATACAGGAATGAACTCCTTATTTCCAGTTAAGTGTACAAAATCCTATATGAAGTTTAACCCTTTGAACTCATGATCATCCTAAGCCAGTGATCTAGTGAACCATAATACTGGCCCTAGTGCCTAACACTTACAGTACTAGTAGCTCATACTTCTTTTGCTGATTGCACGACATCCCTCTCTAAACTAGAGAGGCATGGGTTTGATGGATGGACCACTCGGTGGATAAGGAGTTGGCTGGATGGCCGCACTCAGAGCGTGGTGGTCAATGGCTCAATGTCCAAGTGGAGACCGGTGACGAGTGGCGTCCCTCAGGGGTCCATGTTGGGCCCGGCCCTGTTCAACATCTTTGTCTGCGACATGGACAGTGGGATAGAGCGCACCCTCAGCAAGTTCGCCGATGACACCAAGCTGTGTGGTGCCGTCGACACACTGGAGGGGAGGGATGCCATCCAGAGGGACCTGGACAGGCTGGAGAGGTGGGCCAGTGCCAACCTCATGCAGTTCAACCAGGCCAAGTGCAAGGTCCTGCACATGGGTCATGGCAATCCCAGGCACAAATACAGACTGGGTGGAGAATGGATGGAGAGCAGCCCTGAGGAGAAGGACTTGGGAGTACTGGTGGACAAGAAGCTCAACATGAGCCGGCAATGCGCCCTTGCGGCCCAGAAGGCCAACCGCATCCTGGGCTGCATCAAGAGGAGCGTGGCCAGCAGGTGGGGGG
>JAAGAY010138951.1:0-12583 GCA_011801015.1 Ardeotis arabs
CACACCCCCTTTTTCACAGTTGCAGTATTTATAACCTCTCCTGGTCTCCCCCACACCTTGCCTGTCTCCTTTTTAGGAGCTCACAATCTACATTCCCCTGGTCCACAGCAGACGCTGATTGGTTAAGAGCACGTCTCCGGCCGCTATCCAGGTGTTAATTGGCTATAAGTACCGAAGCGGCCGGTCCCATGTTTGGAGTTGTTTACAAGTCCGTGGTCATCAGCCCCCAACTCGGTTTTCCCGCCTTTTTCTCGCTCCACTGTTTAGTGTCCTTCTTACAACCTTGTAATTCTGCTAAGCAAATAAACCTCCTAATCATGTTAAACTACTGAGGCAGGAGTGAATCCTGCCAAACACATTTTAACAACTTGAATAAGTCTCCTTAATACATTACAACTTCAAACAAAACTTATACATTATCTACAAAGTTTCAAAATACAGAAGTATGTACATATCACCCTGTTTTTCCCCAGGATAATTAAAGATTCCATGTATATTAACACGAATCAGGTGAACATATATCACACGAAGATGTAAGTTATATTAGAATGGTGATCGTATTACACAGCTTTTCTGCAGATTTTTATCTGCAAGGTAACATAAAATATCAATCTAGTGTCTTCCATCAACACTTAATTCAGAGATATTCTATTTTCCTTCTATTTTTACACAATCTAGTTTATGAAAATCATAACGTATCATAATTTAGCTTTAGAAAATGTTTTTCTTCTCCTATCTGAAAGTTTAACAGCAATATTGGTATCCCTTTAAAATTATCTCCTCTTTTTAATACTGCTACTTTGGAGTTACAAATCATTGCTTTAGAGAAAAAAGTCATGCAAGGTTGCTCAAAATAAATGATAGTGAATACTTATTTATGAGAGCTTAAAAAATTAATCAGAAAACTATGCTTCCATTTGATGAGTTACATGAAACACGATCATATGGAGTTGCTCACTCTACTGTTCTAATTAACGTTACTGACTTCAGCTTTAACTTAACGTCCATCTGTTGTAAAGCTGCGTGTCTATATATGTTCTTTTCAATTTTTTTTGTGACTAACAAATGCACATTTGAGAAGTTATTCATTAATGTGCCATTCATCTTTCTGCATTACACTGCCAATGTTATTTTATTTCACTGTGACCACTTGGAATGAAACTGCTGTTCTCCATTTTCAGGCCTCCTTCAAGATTTAAGATGCATATTCAGAGTTTGTGCTCTCTGTATTTTGTCCCCCAACGTTAGCAAACCTGTTTGTACTCTCCTTTGCTGTACACAAAAGCATAATCTTCTGAAGACTCTTGCTCAGTATTCCTATTTAGACTGAAGCAGCACACACCAGGACGTGCTTTTGTAACACTTGACCACTATGAAATGCACTTCAGCCAGCAGTGTTACAAAGTTTTCCTGCAATTATCCAAGTCCCCAGACAAGCTACAGTGAGTTGTCATTGATTTTGAAAATATCACAGTGAGTTATTCCAGTTTTTTTCTTTCTGCTTGCCTGAAAAGATACGGTTGAAGCAGAATGTTTGCAATTGTTTACAGCTTGAGCCAGCTGTTACATCTCTCGAGTATGTGTCTTCAGGGCATCAGCTTCCATACCTGTAGTTTTAGCACCAGCTCATCTCAGAAAGGTTCTCTAATAGCAATTCCAATGTTTGAATTAGTGGTCTCTGTATTTACTAAAGGTTCACTAAGGTGTTGTGGGCCTTCCTGTAATAAAGTCCTCTTCCTTTATTGCCTCTCCTACTTCATGGTGTTTTAAGTTCCAAATCACCTTCGACTTAGCACAGAGCATACTTCTAACAGGTTTCACAGCATTCCACTGACTTCCACATCACTCCATTTCTGGGCAATTTAACAGCTCAAATCTATAACTACAATAACTCAATAAGGGTAAAAAAAATCATTATTTTTAAAAACAAATATGATAACTGGTTTATAGAAAAATCTAACCATTACACAAAACTTGAACTATTTTTTTCTGGTTTATTGATCCCTTTGAAATGCAAGCAATCATCATTTTTCCATGTTCTGTACTCCTGCTTTCAATTTAAGAAATAGCAAAACACTTTTATAAGGATGAAACAAAAAAACATCAGTATGCAGACTAGGGCAAATATTAATTTCATTCAAGTTTAGTTCTACAGATTCTGAGGTAAAACAAATGGTAGAAACATGGCCTCATCTTCTGTGGTATGATTCATTCCTTACTGATTACATGCTTGGTCTGAATTTTTAGTGCCTTCTAGCTCATACCATGGTGCCAGAAGCTCCTAAACCAGATCTTCAGCTCCACCTTACTCAAGGATGGCAGGAAGATCAGCATTTGGTACATAATTCTTCAGGTGATAAAGCATCAAGAAGACATTCACAACTCTGTCCTTCAACTTTCTGCAAAGATTTCCTTTATGAGACAATGAATCTTTGATAAAACTGAGTTGTGGCAGGTAGACATTTATTCAGTCATTTGTCTTCATTCATGTGAAGATAATGACCACACTATCATGGTTGGACACTTGTATGAAGAAAACCCACTGAGAAAACTTTGAAGAGGTTAACTTGCTATCTATTGAGAGAACCAATTCAAGCAAATTAAACCAGACCCCTCCAGATAGCAAGGTGGGGATAAGTAGCCCAAACTGCACTGAGAATCACAACTCTGCTGTCATCATTCTACGTATGCTAGTTATTAGGTGTGAACATCCATGGATATGAGAAATGTCTGACAGGAACAAATGGCGGAAAATAATGCTCAATTTCCTGAGTCTGCCAGCTCATTTGGACTGTGATTCATTTAAGCTAAATATCCAAGTTCCCAGAGAAAAACAATAATGTCAGGAAAAAGGTGGAATCTCAGTTTAATACATGCTGTCTAATGCTATATACAAAACTTTTCTTGTCCCAGCTTATGTGTTACTGGGTTCTTTGGTCTGGAATGTTGCTACACTTTATTTAAGAACAATTGTTTCCCTGCAGCTACACCTTCTCTTTTTAAATTTACTCACTGTCCAGGGAAAAGGAATTCCAGGTATTAAAACAACAGGAAAAGAGTATGTGAAAAATCCAAAACTATTTTACAACTTCCCAAGCTACCCTCTGTGAAAACAGAATTGCCAGAGTTGTGTTCCTTCAGCTCAAAATAATGAAGATAACAGATTTTGAATGCAGCAATCCTGTTTGAAGATTTGTTCTTCAATGTCTTCTCTCTGCACCACTCCGAAGTCGGCCCACAGTCCTATAATATTTCTTTTCTAAGAAGTTTGCAAGTTTCTCTGTGAGCACAGAACAGCACATACTAGTGTTCAAAAGGACTACACACTCAGCTACTGATTAAAGTGGCACAAGAATCATCCATCCCCTAGCTTTGCTTTGTTAATAACTGTGCCCACTGTGTATTTTATGGAAAAATAGTGTCACATTTCTTCCTGAAAAAGGTACCAGTGTGACTTGCGTGACATTCACCATTCCAGAACTGGAAGGTTGTTAGCTTGCTCTTTTTTTAGCTAATTAGCTGTGCAGCTGCACAGACTTCAAAAGGGGTTCAGCACTCACAAGTTTCGGAATTGAGGTGTTCTGAATACAGAGACAAAGCAAAGAACCCATATCAGTCCCCTAAACTACCAGCCAGAACCTCAGGGTTAAAATTTGTACTCGCTATTTACTTTCACAAAAAGAAAAGAAAAGAGAATTAAGAGGCAATTTGTAATTATTTTCCTAGAATGGAAACTATTACACATTTCTGTACTGTCGCCTAACACATCATTACCTTGCACACAGTGACAAACTGCTGATCATTTCCAGCTCCCACCACAATGTAGCCATCCTTGGTCTTAAAAGCCTGGAAGAAAAAAGATAGGCAATAAGCTGTAAGTAAACTATAAAATATTAGCACATCTTTTAAGTGAAAAGTGTAAACAATGTTCGAGTGACTTCCTTAAACATTTCCATTCAGATCTAATCTCTAGTTGTATAAAAGTGGCTCAAAGTCTTCCACAAGGATGGATGTGGACCTTTTGATTTTTCTAGAGCTAAGAAGTTATCTTGGTTAATAGTTTATTTGCTGAAAACATGTATTGAGGCATCCTGAAACTTTGCTGAAAATGTGTCCCAAATTCACAGGGACTGAGAAGGATTTACCACTTACTTGCCAGGAGTTATTTATTCAGCTTCACTCTTAGCCTGAGTGAGAGCAGACAGCTGCACTGAGGTGTCACAGACCCTAACCAAATACGCAAAAAAAAATAATTGTCAAATAGCAATGACAAGTTATTTCTTTCATGGGGATGAAAAGGATAGGCTGTATCTTTCTAGCTCTTCAGCTGGAGATTAAGCTATCTCCTTGGAGAGTGGTGTCAAGACAGAGCTCCTGGAGAAAACAGGACTTCTTTTCCAGCTTTGAGGATTTATTTTTTTCTTTTGACTTCATTACAATGGCCTTACTGGCACATTTCATGGTGAACAGAACATTTATCTGGGTAGAACATAACAGCTTTCATTTTGATCTAAATCATCTCCACTTAGATTTTCACTGGAAAAAAAAAACAAAACAAAACTGTATTTGGCATCATCCTTGATTTTTACCATTGTATCTAGGCACCTTCTAAAATTGGATAATGCAAACAGATTTTCCATTCCTCCACACCTTTTCCTTACACGAGGGTGTGTAACTGCAGTTTCATTCATACCGGTTACAATCACAATTTTCGCAAGCATTTGGAAAAAATTATTTCACTATTAATTTGACTTCACTGCAAGATGCCAGCACAGGCTCGTGCACTACTGGTAACATGGCAGAGAGCAAAACTCATCTTCCATTCTCAGAAATCCAATTTTTTATGAGCTCTCATGTCCTGATCGAAAGGTTTGAATTCTTACTGTAAATTTGGGTAAAATAACACACAAATATAAGCCCTAGTGTGGGAACACTTGAAGAATAAAAAGCCTTCTCATGCCACTGTGGATTATTCTCCTTCACAAACAAGAATCTGCTATTCCAACTTGCAATCTTTCATACAGATACAACTACATCCACACTAAGACTCTTTTACCATCTGGTATAGTCAAAGCTTTAAAACTATATGTGGAAAACTATGTCCACTGAAATGCAGGTAACTGTACATCATAGTTAGGATATCACTTGTTTGGTCTCACTGTTTAATTTCCCGGTAAATAGTATTGCTCAGTGATAAAGTTTAGCAATTTATTTTTTACACATTTATTTAAGCACTTCAGTCAAAGATTCTTAGCAAGCAAAGATGAAATTCAGCAGACATTTAGTTCCAAGCATGCAAAAAAAAAGTCCCACTGGCTTGGCCCCAACATGGTAAAAGTCTAGAAGCATGCATAATAAAAGTACTGCATACTCACGCTGAGGAAAGCCATAAGCACAGAAAAAATTAGGGAAAAGAATACAGAAAAGAAAATGGTATATGAATACATAAACATTTTTTAGATATATCTGTTCATACAGATTTCTGTCTAAAATAATAATGACAGAGCCTGGTCTAAGTGGTGGTCAACGGCTCCATGTCCAAGTGGAGACCGGCCACAAGTGGTGTCCCTCAGGGGTCTGTGTTGGGCCTGGCCCTGTTCAGCATCTTTGTCAGTGACATGGACAGTGGAATAGAGTGCACCCTCAGCAAGTTCGCCGATGACACCAAGCTGTGTGGTGCTGTCAACACGCTGGAGGGGAGGGATGCCATCCAGAGGGACCTGGACAGGCTGGAGAGGTGGGCCCGTGCCAATCTCATGAAGTTCAAACAGGCCAAGTGCAAGGTCCTGCACCTGGGTCGTGGCAATCCCAGGCACAAATACAGACTGGGTGGAGAATGGATTGAGAGCAGGCCTGAGGAGAAGGACTTGGGAGTGCTGGTGGACGAGAAGCTCAACATGAGCCGGCAATGCACCCTTGCGGCCCAGAAGGCCAACCGCATCCTGGGCTGCATCAAGAGGAGCGTGGCCAGCAGGTTGAGGGAGGTGATTCTGCCCCTCTACTCTGCCCCGGTGAGACCCCACCTGGAGTACTGTGTCCAGTTCCGGAGCCCCCAACATAAGAAGGACATGGACCAGTTGGAGGAGGTCCAGAGGAGGGCGACGAAGATGATAAGAGGGCTGGAGCACCTTTCCTATGAAGAAAGGCTGAGAGAGTTGGGGCTGTTCAGCCTGGAGAAGAGGAGGCTCCAGGGAGACCTGATAGCAGTCTTCCAGTACCTCAAGGGGGCCTACAAGAAAGATGGGGAGAGGCTGTTCAGTAGGGCCTGGTGTGACAGGACGAGGGGTAATGGTTTTAAAATAGAGTGAGGCAGATTTAGATTGGATATTAGGAAAAAAATTTTTACAATGCGAGTTATGTAACACTGGAACAGGTTGCCCAGAAAGGTGGTGGAAGCCCCATCCCTGGAAACATTCAAGGCTAGGTTGGATGAGGCTCTGAGCAACCTAATCTAGTCGGGGATGTCCCTGCTCCTTGCAGGGGGGTTGGACTATATGACCTTTGAAGGTCCCTTCCAACTCTAACCATTCTATGATTCTATGATTCTAAGAATTATGTACGGCGCTTGTTCCCACTGCCCACCCTCCACCACGCCAATATAAATGGCTTTCAGTAAGAATAGTGATGAACTAAAACTGTCAGTACAAACTTATGAACTTTAGTCACAGGCAAGATCTGTTTTCTGAACACCCTGCCCAAATCCCAACCTGTTTTTGTTGATGCTCTGAATCCTAAAACCAGCCACGCACATTTCACACAAATTATGTGTCTGTGTGCATATGTAGTACAATATAGTTTTTGTTGGCGTGACCATCCACTATTTCCAGTAAACAAAACTTAGAAATTCTTTTACACATTCTTGTAAATTTCTAGTCTGAATGCCTGTTACAGATTGCAAAGCCTACAATGTACTTTATATGTACTTATATACAGATGCCCTTCCTCTGCGTGCCAAAATACATTTAAATTGGTAGTATGGGCAAATCTTAAAGAGTTTACTATTTATCAGCAACTTCTTTCGAGACTCACATCTCTAAGAAGACTGCAATCACACAATAGCTGCATACCACTATGAAACATGGATCTGTACCCGTGGGCTGCCCATACAGCAGCGGAAGTCACTCTAAATTTAAGGGCCTGGTTATTAGCATTTGTGCTTCAGTTGCTTTGCGGAATGTGTGGGAAAACTGATTATTCTTAATTGCACTGTATGTCTAAAAAGCTAAAGCAACAATCATGTCATCCTTACACAACAAAAATGGTATAATAAATGCAACAGTGTCTTTTTCCATGAAGCTTAATTCAAATGTCTTCGGCTGCTATTTTAAGCTTCCCATTACAAAACAGCTGATTATTTGCCAGTCATCGCTGCTGAAAAAGCAGAAACTTCCAAATGTTATTAGCACAATATTGATGCCAACATGTAAGTGTGAAAACAATGGTTTTATTCATCACCCATAAATGTACGTACACTACAGGTTACCACAGGTTACTGTCTGGTCACAGAAAGCTTCACCATCTTATTATACAAAGGAGAGTAAGGGCAAAGTGCAGACAGATTTTAATGAGATTTTGTTTTGATAAACTGCTTTCCATCACATCGAATCATTTCACATTAGTGCAATAAAAGGCACTACACACACAAGGCAAAAGTCTTCTCCTTTTTCTGAAGAATGAGGTCTTTTGATAAGATTCTTGAGAGCACAAGCATGATTTAACCTGCTACTCCCATGTGGAATCCGGAGCAACAGGACATCACTTCGTCAATACAAGAAACAAAAACCAGACAAAAAAATTAGCCCACATCTTATTCATGGAAAACGCACAGACAGACTGCATAGCATCCAAAGGTGTATGGTGCAAAAAGGTTTTTCTAGGAAGATAATCTTTAAATCCAAATTGCACGATATATAGTGCATGATATCAACATACGTGTGTTCAAAGGCAGATCTCAAGGTGCAGTGTGCATGCATCAACACCTCACACTGACTAGTGAATGTCACAGGACCTCATGAAGACTCAGCACTTCTTCAAATTTGATCCTAGAACATTGTGTATACCTGAGATACTTTATGTACTGAAACATTTTATCCTCCTTAAACAGGAATATAAACTCTATCCACCTTCACAAATGTTTTAAGTGGTTTACAAGTATTCCCCAAAAATGCTATATAGACTATACAATAAAGATGTAGCCCAAAGTAGTTTATTATCAGAGCAGACAAAGACTTGCTGAGATAACATGAGGCCAAACTAGCCAGTCTTTGTATTGCTCTAAGTCAACAGACTTTCAAAATTTGCCAGCTTTGATGGTGTCAATGAAAGACAGTAAATCTCTTGCATTTATTGCCTGCTTTATGAATGCTAAGCCTATATATCCTATGGCAATCATCAATCACACATAAATATATATTTGCATATGTTTCCCTTTGTATGTTGATTCCACAAACTTTAAAATGTAAGAGATCAATTAAAAGATATGCCAATTCCAATTAATTGATCAAAAGTCCAGGTCAATTTTCAGTATTTGAATCCAAAACATAGAAATCAAAACAACCAGAACATCTGCTGCTGCATATGGTGATGCTTTTCTCCCCTTCATCAGGTATTTATACACATTCATAAGATCTTCTTGAACCTCCTCTCCACTCCTCCAGGACAAAAAGTCCCAACTCTCTCAGCCTCTCCTCATATGAGAGATGCTCCAAGCTCTTAATTATTTTCATAGCCCTTTGCTGGACCTGCTCCAGTATGAGCACATCCTTGTCCTACAAACCCCAGAAGAGGACCCAGTTGTGGACCCATAACTGGATTCACTGGTTATTCATCCTCACTGTTGCTGAGCAGAGGGGAAGGATCATCTCCCTTTGTGTGCTGGCAATACTCCTCCTAACACAGACTAGGAGTCACAGGGGCACACTGATGGGTCATGTTCCATTTTTTGTGCACCAAGACCTCCATATCCTTTTCTGCAAAGCTCCTTTCCAGCCAGTCAGCCCCCAGTCTGCAGTGACGCATGAGGCTACTCTCTACCATGTGTAAGACTTCGTATTTCCCTTTGTTGAATTTCATGAGGTACCTGTTGGCTCATTTCTCCAGCCTGCCAAGGTCCCTCTGAAATGTAGCACAACTGCCTGGTGTATCAGCCACTCTTCTCAGTTTTGTATATTCTGCAAACTTGCTGAAGGTGCACTGTGTCCATCATCCAGGTCATTAATGACCATGTTAACCAGTACCGGCCCATTGTGTCCCTGGGGATGCCACTAGTGATTTGCCTCCAGCTGGACTTCGTCCCACTGATCACAACCCTTTGAGCATGACAGGTCAGATAGTTTTAATTCCAGCTCAAAAATCTAGATCTAGCACTGTTCAGGTAGGGTACCACAAGGGCACTTCATGGTCTAGTCTCACAAGCTATTGGCAGATCGAATCCAGCGCACACTAGAATAAAGCCTCCAGCCATCACCATTAGAAGGCAGTTTCGCAGTGCCACAAGGACTGTCAAGGTCAAATCCAAAGGATGCAAATGCCATCCAGGCAGAAACTGGATGTCACTTCTTCAGAGACTTCTCAGAAAGAAGAATTTTGAGGCCAAACAGTATTTGTAGAGGCAAACAGAACAAAGCATTGAATTTTGGAAACTGGAAGACCATTACATGTTTAGGAGAGGTTAATAGCTTTAACTATCTGAACAAGCTACTGATTCCTTTCATTCCCAGTTACCATATTGGCCTCTTTACTGATAATGGCAGTCAATACTGGAAATATTTGAAAGCTTGCAGGCCTCCTCTTGGAGGAAGATGTGTGCTACATCAGGTATGGTAAAGGGCTGTATTACTCATCTTTATGAGTTTTCATATTTGCTGTTCCTATGTGATTAACAGTTGGGATCTGTAAAGATACTTACAACCCCTTTTCATCAGCATTAGCTGATGTTAGATACCCTCAGATTTGAAGTCTCTTGCAAAACAACACTGCCTTTTGATTCAAAACGTTGAATATTAGCATCTCTAAAAGCATCCAACAATGGATCATGAGAGGAACAGCTGAGGGTCTGCAGATAGTTACTATGTATTGGTGAGTTCTGGAGCAGGGCTCAAAGTGCAGTAATTTTTGAATGCCTTCTCACTGCTGTTGGTTTTACAGAGCTACAGGCTGATTGCTCAAACTGGCATCATAAAGCAGCTTGCTTAAGATTTTGGAAAGATGCCATCCTTTTATAAAGGCTAGATACAGCATTTCTGTAAGGTACATGTTTGTCAGCACAACCAGGAGCGCTCTCAGTCGGCATCAAGCAGAACGCTCCTCTGAGCTCGTTCCCAAGGTTGGCACAGGAGCAAGCAGCTTTGTGTGAAGGCTGAATGAATCCTTAGGACCAGCTGGGGACAGTGCAGAACAAAGACACGTACTTGAGAATTCTGTAAACATAAAACCAGAAAAAGCTAAGCCAGTATTTCCAAACAAAGCTTTGAAACATATCTCCAACATTCTTTAAAAAGAGATTGATTTTCATATATCGTCTTCCCCTCCCATCTTCCCATTTACAGCAGTCTCTTCACTCACTCACAGAATCAGTGATTACTCAGTAAAACACTACGTGACCACACGTAGGTCTCTGCTGATGTGCTTGAAGTACTTCCCTGGTATTAATGGGTGTGGTCAAAGAGAAAACTTGGTCTCTTGCAGACTTGGAGCCACAGAAAAATTGCAATGTTACTTTTAATTTATTGCATAATTTGTCTTCAATTACCCTTTCAAGTTTCCAGTTTGATATTTGATTCAATGCAAAGGCCATTTAAGGACAAGTATTCTCTAGGCTTAATGTAGGTTAAATGCTGCAATTAAGAAGGTGATGTATTCAAGATTTGACCGACCTGTACACAGGCTCTCTTGTCCTGCCAACCAAATGTATCTACAGCATACGTTGGTTTTTTTTCTCTCTCCAACCCTATCAAACTCTGGTTTCCAAATACATTGAAGAGCAGGAAACTCTCAGTTTTGCTTCGGATCCAGAACAGGTACATTCCTTCCAGATGGGATAAACTTGGCAAGTTGTTTCTCTACCTTTGCACATCAGTTTGATAAAACACCAGCTGTGCCACAAAATCAGAGTAGACACATTCTTTTTTCTTTCAAGGGAAGGGCACAATCCTTTCATAACAATTTAATATTTAATTACAGTAACAAATGGGAACAAGACCAAGAAGTTTGGCCAGCGGTAGTTCTGAGCAAAACATATAAATCATAAAGACCACACACTTTGAAACTATTTGCCTACTTTGCACTCTCTTTCACTGAAAGCAAACAGTAAAATTAAAAAAAAAAGTCTATTTCATGGACTGGATTGATGTATGCTGATTGCTCTCACTGAGCAAACTGAAAAAGGGCATTCCACACAGATTTCACTTTTTCCCTCTGGTCTTCTCAACTCACACTACTTGTCTCTCTCTTCACTGCCATGTTGCAGGACCTACCATACTGCAACTTCACACCTATCCCAGTCTAGCAGACAGACCCGTATTAAGTATATCTGCAATAATTCTCTTGCAGATAAGAGAAGTTTGGCTGGATGCCCTGAGCTTGTGTTTATGGTAAGACTGCGAATGATTACGCTGGTATCTGAGATGAGGCAGAACACCAGCACTGACATCAAGGAAAGCACACCACGGACTACCAATCAGGGAGACCATTCACTTCTACACAACCCACGATCCATTAGACGCTTTCTCTGATCAACCTTCAAGTTCCATATATGTGTGAGTGCAGAAAAAAAATCCTTTGCCTAACTGATCCAGGAGCAAAGCAGATGAGAAGCATTGAATGTGCTCTGAATGCCCCCCACTGAAAGGGGTAGCAAAGTTAACACAAAATCACATCAAACAGGGATATCTACATTTGACATTATAGTGCATTACTCTCTGAGGAAAAATTCTTCAGTAGGGCCTGTTGTGACAGGACATGGGGTAATGGTTTTAAAATAGAGGGAGGTAGATTCAGATTAGATATTAGGAAAAAGATTTTTACAGTGAGGGTGGCAGAAGACTGGAACAGGTTGCCCAGAGAGGTGGTGGATGCCCCATCCCTATAAACATTCAAGGCCAGGTTGGATGAGCCTCTGAGCAACCTGATCTGGTTGGAGATGTCCCTCCTCCTTGCAGGGGGAGTTAGAATCATAGAATCATAGAATGGTTAGAGTTGGAAGGGACCTTCAAAGGTCATATAGTCCAACCCCCCTGCAAGGAGCAGGGACATCCCCGACTAGATCAAGTTGCTCAGAGCCTCATCCAGCCTGGCCTTGAACGTTTCCAGGGATGGGGCTTCCACCACCTCTCTGGGCAACCTGTTCCAGTGTTCTACAACTCGCATTGTAAAAAATTTTTTCCTAATATCCAATCTAAATCTACCTCCCTCTATTTTAAAACCATTACTCCTCATCCTGTCACAACAGGCCCTACTGAACAGCCTCTCCCAGTCTTTCTTGTAGGCCCCCCTGAGGTACTGGAAGACCGCTATCAGGTCTCCCTGGAGCCTCCTCTTCTCCAGGCTGAACAGCCCCAACTCTCTCAGCCTGTCCTCATAGGAA
>JAAGAY010138952.1:0-10612 GCA_011801015.1 Ardeotis arabs
AGCCTTCTCCATGTCCCAGGTAACCAGGACACCGGTTTCCTTCCGGAGGGGGCCTACATTCTCCTTGGACTTTCTTCTGTCCCCTACATACCTATAGAAGCTTTTCTTGTTGCTTCTTATATCCCTGGCCAGGTTCAATTCTGTCAGGGCTTTAGCTCTCCTCACCCGATCCCTGGCCACTCGTACAGCTTCTTTGTAGTCCTCCCAGGCTACCTGTCTCTGCTTCCACCCTCTGTAGGCTTTCCTCTTCACTTTCAGTTGGTCCAGGAGCTCCTTGCTCATCCACGCAGGCCTCCTGGTCTTTTTGCCCGACTTGTTCTTCATCGGGATGCACCTCTGCTGAGCTTGGAGGAGATGCTCCTTGAATGTGGACCAACTTTCCTGAGCCCCTCTTCCCTCGAGGGCCGCCTCCCATGGCACTTTGCCCATCAGGTCCCTGAAGAGGCCGAAGTCTGCCTTCTTGAAGTCTAGGTCTGAGAGCTTGCCATGTAGTTTCCTCGCTGCCCCATGGATCTTGAACTCCACCGTGTCGTGGTCGCTGCAGCCCAGGCTGTCCTTCAGTTTCACATCCCCCACCAGCCTCTCCCTGTTGGTGAGCACAAGGTCGAGCATGGCACCCCTCCTTGTTGGCTCCTCTATCACCTGCAGGAGGAAGTTGTTGTCCACACATTCCAGGAACCTCCTGGACTGCCTGTGCCCTGCCATGTTGTCTCTCCAACAGATGTCAGGGTGGTTGAAGTCCCCCATGAGGACCAGGGCTTGACTCCTCACATTCCTCCCCTGCTCCAGCATGGGGTGCTTCCCACCAGCTACAGTCCTTTGTGAACTGCTCCAATGTGGGTCATTTTTCCACGGGGTGCAGTCCCTCAGGAACCGTCTGGCCCAGTGTGGACCATCCATGGGCCACAGCCTCCTTTGGGCATCTTCCTGCCCTGACGTAGGGTCCTCCCTGGGCTGCAGGTGGATTTCTGGCCCTCCGTGGACCTCCATGGGCTGCAGGGGGACAGCCTGCTTCACCATGGGCTGCACCACGGGCTGCAGGGGAATCTTGGCCAGGAGCAGCATCACTCCTCCCCCTCCTTCTTCACTACCTTGGTGTCTGCAGCCATTCCTCTCACAATAAATTCTTCACAAAAGGCAAGCAGATGCGTCTCAGGTTCTCTTCCCATCTCCTCTCCACTTCTCACAGCCGGGCTGGGCTGAGTCAGGCCCAGTTGGCCGCCTGGCGGGAGGCCAGAGGGTGAGGGCTGCAAGGCCCACAAGGCTCGCACCTGCCCCTCACTTCTACTTCTTCGCTTCTTCTTCCTTTTTTTTTTTTTTCTATTTTTCTCCTTCTTAAATATGTTGTCACAGAGGCATTATTAGGGGACATTCTGCCACCAATTGACTGAGCCCTGGCCAGAAATGGGTCCGCCCTAGACCCAGCCGAGTCCACTGGACAAAGGGAAACTTTTAGCGGCTTCTTGCAGAAGCCGCCACTGTAGCCCTCCCCCTACTAAACAAAACCAACACAACAGCGAAGAACAGGTCAAATGTAAAGCAGCGTTTAATTGATTTTGTGGATTGAAGGCCAAATGAATTAACTGGCTATACTTTCGTTTCTTTGTCACGTTCAATTAGGTAGCTTGTTTAAAAAAAAATTCTAAATCTTTTGCTGTCTCTTTTGTTCCCTTTCATTTCTCCCCTTTATTTGTATTGCTCCAAAAGTTGAATAAACAAGGTTTCTTCAGACAAAGATGTGGCAGGGTACAGTTATCTGCAAAGGGAGATGCTGAAAGTTAGGCTTTTGAGTATGCATGTCTAAGGAATAGCCTGCCTTCCTAATAAACCATTTCACTTTTGCATGTTTCATGAACATTGTAAATATAGAGCACTTCTCTGCAGCTTAACCTGCCATCTAGGACTGAATTCCAGTAACAACTCACCATAAGGAGAGAGCAATGAATGAATGTGAGCCAGCTCTATTGGTAAGAAATACAGATTTGCAAGTTCCTGTTGTAAATTTTACAGAATTTTTCCTCTCTTTAGAATTAGAGATCTCTCAAGTTATCATGAAACAATTTGAATAGTCTGCAAACAGAGCTGTTTTCTGGATAGCATAGTGACATTTCTAATAATTGAAAGCCCTTCTGCCTACAGAGACTTTTGCTTGTTTGTTTCTTTTAATAACGTGGGAGGCAGGAGATAAGAGCACAAGCTGTCATTAGAGCTCTGCAGATACCAAAATGACCTCTAGCTGTATGAAGACCAACATACAATGTACTTCCATTACAATCACAACAAAAATATGTTGCTCTTACCAAGGCATTTCTTAACTGCAGAATATTTCCTGAGCGCTAGGCACTTGGCTGTGTTTCCAAATCGGCAGTCAGTGTCTGAGAAGCCATCTCAGCTACATACATAGGTGAAAGCTGGAGTTACTTGCCTAAATCAGTAACTTGCCACATAGCATTTTTTAAAAGACTCCCTCGCAAATCAGGATGTCATAAGCTACTGGAGGCTGACAGAAATAAGGGTAGATCTAACAGAGCTTTTGCTGAGAATTTGGCTCTAATATGAAGGGCTAGATGCAGCTGTGGATGGGGAATGGAAAAGGGAACTAGCAGCTGTGCAGGCTTGTAGCATGAGTGGGAGAATGTGCTGCAACAGATTGTATCAAGGGGTGGCTGAAGACCTTGAGCCTTATTCCTAATTTGCTCTCATTTATGGCATTTAGACACATCAGCTGTGCTTGACCTTTGGTACGGGAAATGGAATTTTGCAGGTTTTTTAAACACTGTCCAGAGTGTGAGAGGAAGCTTGTGACTTGCATAATGCAGTGCCTCCTGTATTTCCATACGTATTCTGCATATTTGGCAAAACCTCAGTATGTTACAAGCAGCCAGGAGAGAAGAGGGCAAGAGAAAGCATCCATTTGTATGAAGCAGTGTAAATTCAAAGTGTAGAGCTCAAGAATTGACACAGCACAAGCAGGAACACTCAATAACCAATTTGCAAATACCACTCTTGGACTGTGCTTCCTTTTGCTTCCCATTCAGAAAGCATTGACACTGTTGCCAGTTGGAATTATTTGTGCTAGTTTACTAGTATTAGCCATTTCTCTATAGGAAGGAAAAACAAGGCTGCTACCATTATTGCACAAAGGCCATGCAATATCCATTAGCAGAAACTATTTTGTTCATTACCAGGCGTGACTTAATTCAAACTGTGATTTAAGATGCATGGCTTTTCATTTAATTTCCAACCTGAGCTTCAAAACAGATTTGTTTGCCCAAATAAAAAAAAAATAGGTAGTCTTTTATAAGAGTATCAGCATAAAATTCTTGTCTGTGTATCTTAAAGAGGATATTTTCTTAACATAATAATATGCATGATTTGGCATAGTGCTTTCACTTTCTAAGCGTTAACTTCTTTCAAATATTTTTTTTTAAGTCTCAGCCTAAAGAGACTGAGATGGTCCAAAATTGCTGTGTTTATTTTCAGTTTGTTCTGGTTTTTTTTTCCTTGGAAAGATAACCCACTCTTTTGCAATTACATTTATTGCCCTACTTGCAAAGAACCAAAGCTCTTAAGTTTGGAATAAGAAATTTTAATTCCGATTTATCCAGTTTTACTGAATCTTATAGTAAGTATTTTATTCACATCTTCAACCATATTTGTCATTTTCCTCTTCCTGCCTCCCAATACAGTATGTGATAAACTTTGTATGTACTAGGTGACATACACCTGTATGCTAATTACTGCTTCTTTGGCATACCAGAAATGCAGTGTATTTACCATATTCCAAACACAAAAGTGTCATATGTAGTAATACAGTGAAAAAAAATCTGAGTTTTAAATACTTCAAATTTTAAAATACTCGTAAAAAGGATGGCTATAGTGACTCAGACCATCTCACTACCTGTCCCTGATGGTGGCCAAATGCTTAGGAACAAATAGAATAGGGTTAGACTTCTCCCTTTATGTCTTCCATCTCCCCACAGTCTGTGGTTTAGGAAACTCAGGTAGCATTGTTTCCAGCATCTGTTTTTTATTAGCTTTCAGTAACATTTTTTTCCATTAATTTTTCTTGATTTCTTTGTATTGAGTCTCAACAACTTCCTCTGTTAGGGAGTTTCCTGCTTTAGCTATACACTGTATGAAATGGGATTCCCTGAAAATTTAATTTGCTTCCCCATAGCTCTTATATTGCAAGACACAATGAATAGTTGTTCCCAATTTACATTCCTCATATTGCTCATAATTTTAGATATCTCTGACATATACCTGTTCAATTGTTCTCCAAACTACAGTGTTCTATCTATTTAATTTTTCCATACAGAGAAGACATTCCACGCATTAGATGATAATTTTCTTTCTATATCTTTTCTACTAAGTAAGAGTCAGGGAAACAAATATTAATTAGACTAGATATAAGAAAACAAGATGACTGAAGCAGAAAAAAATGTTGCTGCATATGTAGTGTGTGATTTGGAAGCAGCTGAGGAGTAGCTAAAAATAACGGGTCAGCAAAGTAAGACATAGATGTTGTTTCAAGAAGGGTGAATTAAATGTTCGTGAATGACAGTATTGAAAATAACATGCTAGCAGTATGAAAAAAGGTTTATTTGGGCTTGATTTAGTGCTGAGGTCAATAGCAACAGCAGTAGGCCAGTGTTACCGGTGCATATGAAAATATCACTCCTAAGGACACTGCTATACTTTGAACTCGCCTGGCTGACTTGTTCTGGATGTTGAATGCAACAGATAAAATGGAAAATATTCTCTGAGCAGAGACAAAATCTGACTTTCCTGTATTTTGCAGACAGAGAAGAATAACATGTATGTTCACAATGATCCACGTACAACTAATGCAGTGCCAGCATAGTGATGTGTAGAATGTAGACCTGAAAGAGAATTCTGCAATAAAAGGTTTAGTTTAATTAATTTAATTTTAATTAATTGGAGAGCAGGCATCTGAACTTTGAAAACCTGTTGTGAGCCTGAGCCACCTTTAGGCTCTACTCTGGGCAATAGTGCAGTATTTATTTTCCCTCTTTTCCTCCCTTAAAACTTAGTTCTGTCCAGATTTTTTATGTAGATCAGCTAAGTCTTGAAATGTTCACAGCTGAGAAAAAGTTTCCCACCTGTATTCGTGAGCAAGGCAGCCAGTGAAGATCACTCTAGAGATGGGACAGCTTGAAGGAATGGATTCTATAACAGGACTGGAAAAGGCCAGATTTGGATATTTGCAAGTAGAGGCGGAGGTGGTTTGAACATATGTAGGTGGGAATGTGAGGGAAACATGAGCTGGGAAGACTGGAATGTATTTTGAGAGGGGAGCAAGTCACCATTGCAGCCTTCTTCCCTCTCACGCTCATGTGTGCAGTGTTGCAGAAGAATGCTATATATCAAGGAGATATCTGGGTCATCTTCAAGAACAGAGGCCTTAAAAATGACAGTGGTCCCATAGTGATTGAAGGACAAATGGGTTATTCCAAAGAAATCTTGTTACATAGACATCAGTATTTAAAAGGCAGATACTGGTAGGCAATGGAAGCTCACCACTTGAGGGCTACTAGAAAAATTTCGAGAGGAAGATGGGACTGACTGAATGGGATTGGAGTCATGCATAATATTTTCTAATATTTAAGTATTGCTACAAAACTAGAAATGTACGGAGGGTTATAGAAGTGTAATGTCTTTGCCTGGACTAAGAAATATCAAATCCTTCAGACAATTTCTCACATTTCCTTGCTTTGTAATCAATTTTGAACAGGTGGGTTAATATCTTACATTATTCTTCCAAACAAAGAAAATCTGAGCCCATAGTCTGTTATGTGCTGTTAGAAAAACCATGTGTAGAATTCTAAGAACGAAACAGAACAAAAGCAAAAAGCCTGAAGATCACATGAAGGTCAGTCAAAGAGGGTGTATAAGGTACTTACATGTATAAGATCATCAGCTGCCTGAATTCATTCAGCCTGGAATTCCCTTCCAGCAGCCCCTGAGGTGCTTAGAAACACAGAAGTTGCCAGTAACAAAATTATTTTTATGCTGTGTTTTGAAAAAGTCCTAAATCTACAGTTGACTAAAAATTTGGGGAATTTTTTTTTCAATAACTTTTTTTTTTTGTACTTATAGACATATTTGCACTCACATCCTTTGTTTTCATTAGACATTGCTTCTCCTTTTTGTCTCTTCCTCTTCCTCCCCTATCAGTAAGGAAGAGGGAGTGGGGGACAAAGCAGAGAAAAAACGTATTCCTGTGTGTTGGTGAATTGTAGTCAAGCCCGTTAAAATAATTTTGCATAATTTGTTCAGAAAGTCCTTGTACGAACACAGATGACATTAAAGTGATATTTTTCCCCTAACAATTTATATTTAACAGAGACACTGTTGACAAGACCTGACTTCAGTCTGAGTGTCCCACTTTGAGGGGGCCAAAATCGCTGTGGGCCAGAGGAGGCTGACCCAGAAAAGATAAATTAAGAAGGTGGCAAAAAATGAGAGCTGCAGCTGAAAAGGGACGTAAACCTGTTTTTATGATGGTATGACAAGAAAAAAAAACTAAGTGGAGGGAAGATGGATTTGCTAATAAATGAGGAATGGTGTAGCTCTGGAAATTTTACAGATCTGAAGTGATTTTATGGAAGTAACTACTAAAGCAGCCTATGCAAAGAAATACGCATGAAATAGAAGCATAAACAGCTCTAACCTAACTAGGAGACATATGACTGTGTTTCCTATGGCAAAAACTAGTATGCAATGCCAGTTGGTGCTCTCAGGATGGACAGTGGGTTCTACTTGCAATTTTTTTCATTAGTTTGCTCTCAGCCACAGAATGGCTCCAGGACCCATACATTAACAAGCAAGCTGTAGTCCCCAGGATAAGTTCCCCTCGCATGCACCCTGGGCTGTTCCTCTGTGTTAATTGTAACTCAGTGAAGTGTCACCCCAGGGCATGTAATAACAGGAACTTCTCAAAGGCATCTGCAAACTGTAAATTCAAACAATAATAGAAGAAAAAAACTAGTTGGTCTCAGTGTGATGCACATTTGACTCACTGGAATGTTAAGTCTCTGAAAGTCTTAGAAATGACACCAAAAAATGTACCTTAGGGAATAAATCTTGTACTTCCAGTGAGACTGGAAATCAGCTTTTTGGCTCAGGATTTAAATTCTGCTTTTGTAATATATGAAGAGATGTTTGTAATGCAAATCATCCACAAAGGAAGGTCGACGATCCACTTGCCTCAAGCAACAAATCCTGTCATAATCTTGCAAACACCGTAAAACCCAGTTTACGAAGCATTTGATGCATTTTTGTCTGCATGTGTTAAGCTGACAAGGCAGGATTTACCAAGTGTTCCTTGTGGGATGGGACAAAAAGAAAAGAAAAATTGTAAAAGCGTGTAGCACTTTAATTAGGCCTTTGTGTAGCACTTAGTAATGAGGTCATTGTCTCTTTCTCTACTGTCTGGTACTAAGGACTTGCTTTCGGTCCTTTTCCAGTCTCTCTTTAGCTGTGACTGAAGTCTCCAGGTAAAAGGTATTCTTATGTATTGGATTAGCAACTCTTCTCCATACCATGCAGTCTATGGAAAAAATTTCTTAGGAATTTGGTGACTTTACTTATTTCTGAAGAGCCATTCCAGACAGGAGAATTTGCTTCTCCCCCTTGATCCTTTCTGCTGTGGCCCTGTTACTGCCTTGGGCAGCCCATCGCCTCTCTCTGTTTATCTTTTTGCTCTTAGGTGGGCCTTTTGTAACCTACAAGTAGATATTGGCAAAGGATGTTTTTTTTCTGGAAAAGATTTGGGATTAATAATAAAATTACATTCCAAAACAGAATAAAAGGCTGAAATGTTGTCAGCTTCTGTGACTCAAACAGGTGAGGAGGAAAAAGTACAACAACTGAAAGATCAAAATTACCCCAGTAATTATGGAGAATTTTGTCATCTTACTATACATTCATTCAAATTTCTAAACAAAATACTTCCAACTGAAAAATATTACCTATTCTAGGAAATGTTAAGATGTGATATTTCTGAGGATATTTTTTTCAAAATTAAACATTCATAGGAAATCTTGTAGAAAAACATACATGGAAAATTTTAAAAAATTGGCAGCATCCAATAGAAATCTGTGAGGTTGGTTTGTTTGTTTGTTTGTTTTTTAAAATCTGCTATTCACTCTGTGTGCTGGCACTTCAAAAAATAACAATCTCTTACAGTCCTTAAGTGATGAAGCCTCTGCACTATAATTCAAATAAAATAATGGTACATCAAGGTTCTTTCAAAAAGAACAGTCCCTTTATCAAATACTCAAAACATTGAATCCCATGTATCTCTCTCATCAAAAATAAACTTATGGGCAGTCAGAGTTCTAATGAAAGAGCACGTTTTTGCCCATTTTACAGAGTACCAATTATTTTACCGTATCTATAAAGGAAAAATAACTTCTCTGGAAAATAATAGCATACTAACAAAAGAAGGTTTTGTTTCTAGCAGGGGTGCCCAAGTAACAGAAAGAACACACAGCATCTTCCTGGGTGTGTGATCATAATAGGCTAAGAATAGAGGACATACCTAAAGGCAACAGAAGGATGATTAATTATTATTGAAGAAAGCTCAATAGGTGTCTAGGAATAAAATTTGTGATTTGTCACAAGCTGTGACTGGAAAACAATAAAAACCTGGAACAAAGAGGAACACTATGTGCAGTATAGTGGATATAAGACATGCATTTTTTTTTACTACATCTTTATCTAGGCTTGTAAAGACTAGCACAGATAGGAAAAGAAATAAAATTGCATTATCTTGAGATTCTGGTTTAAAATTGATAATTCCTCCTATAACATTAAAGTATTATTTTAAAAAAACCCCCACCTGTTATTATTTTTAGTAGCTTTGCTCTGAGAATTTTTATCAGCAAGTATAATAATAAAAATATGGCTTACAGTAATATTCTGATGTCATGAGAGTATTCTTATTTTATTGTTTTCCTGTATATATTATGAAAGGCAAAAACTTCCAAATATCTCCTGCTTCAGTCATGTTCTGTCTAGAAATGGATTACCAAGAGATTAATCTATGTATTGTTTGAAATCTTTCTCAGAAAGGTCAGCTCCCTGGAAAACTGATATTAGCAATTTATTCAGAAGCATAACTGTCTGTTTGCACCATCTTTTTTTCTAGTTGTGCCAGTTCTTGGACTAAATTAGCCCAAAATAGAGCTATTTAAGTTGATGTCTTTATTCAAGACATTTTCTTTCAGAAGGGACTGGGGGACAATTGCACCCGCTTTGCTCTGCACAGCATCTAGAAAGTTTTGTTTGTGTGTGAAAAAAAGTGCCTCCTGTTTTTGCATGAACTATGAATTCCTCTTTTGTCAGTTGAAGTTAAAATTGGCATTTTTTTAAGAGCTTGTTAGTTAGTCCCCTCTGGCAGCTGACATCTTCTGAGTATAGTTGCATTTGCCATCGCATCTGACGCTCTCTGCAGGGGTCCTTGTCAGTATGTGCTGGCTGTGTGATGCCTCAATACTATACAGCAATCGAATGGAGAACTTAATGCTTTGTAGTACATTACAAAAATATATGCATAGTCCCTACATCTGGGATGATGTGAAAGCTGCAGAATAAGAGATAAGTGAGGAACAAAAAAAAGAAGACTTTATGAATGCAAGGCTATTAACTCCCTACCAGAGCTTTGTGGTTTGATTAGCATAGGCAGGACTATACTCAAGTAGGAATGCCAAGGAGATTCGGATGTCCCTTGTGCAACCTTAAATTTAACACATTTCTGAGACTCTTGCTGCAAGTTAGTCTGATATTATGGGCTAGATGCAACATGTTTCTGGGTTAGCTGCTCCAGCCTTTGCTATGCAGACAGGGTCATCTGAAATCTCTGAACCTTTGTGAGGAAGATATTGTTCCAGGTCCTGGAGGCAGGAATGAACTGAATATGTTGTTAATTCATTACTATATATCCGCCTTCCCTGCTTTGTCCCATCTTCTGTGCTTAAATAGTAATGGATGCCAGTTCTCCTAGTTCATGCTGAGGAATGTAGTTTGTTCTATGGTGGAACTTCCTGGGGTGCTTATCCTGTCCAAGGGATCAAATAGTCCAAAATATCCTGGATGCAAGACAAAACCATGGAGCTGGACTAGTACACGATAAACAATTGGTATCCTCCAAATAGAGCAGTGTGTATATCCTTTGCAGTATATGTCTCTGAGCAGAGACAAAATCTGACTTTCCTGTATTTTGCAGACAGAGAAGAATAACATGTGTGTTCACAATGATCCACGTACAACTAATGCAGTGCCAGCATAGTGATGTGTAGAATGTAGACCTGAAAGAGAATTCTGCAATAAAAGGTTTAGTTTAATTAATTTAATTTTAATTAATTGGAGAGCAGGCATCTGAACTTTGAAAACCTGTTGTGAGCCTGAGCCACCTTTAGGCTCTACTCTGGGCAATAGTGCAGTATTTATTTTCCCTCTTTTCCTCCCTTAAAACTTAGTTCTGTCCAGATTTTTTATGTAGATCAGCTAAGTCTTGAAATGTTCACAGCTGAGAAAAAGTTTCCCACCTGTATTCGTGAGCAAGGCAGCCAGTGAAGATCAC